>JAQFXT010000439.1:0-37915 GCA_034683725.1 Strigamia crassipes
TTCTAGGGAATTTTTCCAAACTTCGAGCCATTAGTTTTGTATTTACTATGAAAATTAGTAAGTTTTGGTAAGAGTTTACAATAACGCCCAAAAATTTAAAAAATTGCAAATTTTTTGGAATTATTGGCAAAATTTGGAGGGTGGGGTTTGTTTCAATTTTATTACATAATATTTTTTTTCGGGGATTTGTTATAATCGTGTTACAGGGGGAGAGGAGATCTAAAAATATGCGTTACGTAATTTATGGACGGCCCCTAACTCACACAAAGCTTCATTTCTGAAGTTTTTCTCATAGATGCAGGCCCCTAAAAGGTGCGGGGCTCTAGGCCGGTGCTTACTGCGCCCATTAGGCAAGCCGGCACTGCGGCAAGAGTCTCGGGTACTTTTGGGGAAGCGGGCCAGCAAGTATAAGTTTAAGTTGTTGGACACTTAGTATGGTCATGGCCCCGTAAGTAGAGTGCTCGTCAAAGATATAGGCCGTGCAAGTTGTGATTTAGACAAGGATGAGTTACACATAACTGAGGGTTTTGAGTTGTCCCTGAATGTGACACCCTCATAAATCGATATAATAAGTAAATATTAAAAAAGTTGAAACATTCGGTCAAGTTATATAAAAGTCTTTAAAAAGAAAATTCTATGTTTTTCTCGAATATTCTGCCTCAAACGAGAGGATTTTTTTTTTCAGCGGAAATTCAGATTTTCTGGCAGTGTCTATCGGTATAGAAACTTGTTATTAACAGTAAATGAGAAGTAAACAAACTCTCACGCCCAAAATTACGACTGTGTCAAAAGATGTTGATGGTTTTATCAGAGTTCTTAGGGTCAGCGCTCCTTTTGAACTGCGGCTTTAATTAGAACTAAGCGCAATGTTGCGGGGTGAAATTAATATTTAGACTCATGAATGTATAATCTCCAAAAATTATTTTTAAAGTGATATCATCGCGTTGAAATGCTATGACATCGGATGACTACATAATTTGTGCTCGCAGCTGATTGGCTGTAAAAATAAAAACTATCAGGATCAAACCAAGTTTTATTTTCCTGGGTGGGTATCCCTTCACTAGTGATAAGAATCCTAAGTTATTGCATATACAGTGAAAATATTCTCAGGCAATCTAAAAATAATGGGCTGACCATCGCAACTTGCGTGTACGAATAAAATCTTAACGGTATTATATATGTATATTAATCCTACAAACTTACACCATCATAAGCATCCAATAAAGCATACAAGGGATAAGTATCCTGAAATGATTAATACTATTAGTTACTTCCACCAAACTATTCGCTCGGTTAGTTCGTTAGCTGTAAATTTAAAATCCACAATTTATATATATACTCAGAGGCGAATTTATGAGCCATGGATCCCCGTGCGCGTCCCTTTTCTGGCACTTATGTCCAAAAATACAACGGAGCAAAATGCACGAGAGAAGGAGTTAACGCGGTCATCACTCCACGAAGCGTTCTGCGAGACAAGTTTATGGAGACGCTCAACCTTGCATTTGCGCAGGGAACTAGGGAAACCACAGAAAAACCCAGTTAGAGGTGGTTGGCAGTGTATAACCCCGAAGAAAGTGCTCCAGGGTTACAACAAATTCCCAGTACGACGATCAAATCGGAGTCTCGTACTTCCGCTCTTATAAATCCGCCTCTGATTGTATCCTCTTAACTTAATTATCACCTGGCTGAATGATCTTGTAATTTTTGCCCGATCAATCTTGACGCCCGGAGTTTCGTTATTTGGTGCTTCGTTCGAAATAAAAGTTGTTTTCTGTAAAACGAAAATGAAAAAGCGAGGCATAAATTGAAATTTCAAAATGCAGCCGCGGTAGGAAACTGAGCCCCTAAAGATGTGCTTGGAACATTCAAGTCAGAGAAACTACACCTTTAAGAAGGAGGAAAAAAGTAATGAAGTCACTCACCTGAATACCGAGCCAAGAGGGGGCAATTTTGAGACTTTAAAGCTAACCCTGTCTACGAAGCGAATCTTACCAAAGATTTAATAGAAACCCCAGTGTTGATATATTGCCGATCGCGAACTTTAGTTTCCTCTAATTTGATCAAATCACAATAACTAGCCCGCTGTATAAGGGTTGAAATGACAAAGAAAATGATGGTTATTACGAGTTATTACCACTCTAATAAATAAAACAAAATTCATGTTTAATCAATGATTCATTCGGTGCAATTTGAAATGTAAATTTTCTTTTGTTCGAAAAGATTTTAAAGTTTCACTTTGAAATTCCAATTTTAGATTGTGAATTTTTCAGATTTCATCCCCAAAATGCTAATAAAAGATGCTCAGCGGTCATATATTAATACATTAATGTTACTAATATTTAGTTTAGTCATAGTTGAGTTGAGTTATCTTACCAATGCTTCAACGGAGACACCCAAGGAGAATTCGGAGGTCCTTGATTGCTCCCTGGTAAGGTCTCCCATACTGCGTGCCCGCTGTACATGTTAATCAAGCAAGGAAGGGTTAAAGTATTACGTTCATCAATCATCATCGTTTGTATTTTGTTATAGAAATTAAAACAAAACGATTAGTACAAGCGATTAATTCGTATGTAAAATGAAAGGATTTGTGGTCAATTAACTCGAGTATTAATGAGTGTGCGCTAAATGTGCAATTAACCTACTTGACTAACTGCTAAATCTTGAAACCTGGATGCGGCTACGTAGCTAGTTTTCTTAATTATAAACAGCAACAAAAAACATTTGTAAATTAAAAAATAATAAAAACATAAACGAGTCATCAAATTTCATACATATACAAGTAGGATTTGACCTATGGGATTGAATTTCAGGACATCAATGACTAAGAAATGGCAAAATGAAAAGTGGGAATGCGCATGCGCGAGTACGTTAGTAGATTGCCACGTTAAAGTTTGGATAATCGATGAAAAATTGTTTTCTGTGTGCCAGATTTTGCACTGTTACGCCATTAACATTTTATAAATTCATCCCATGATCTTTAATTCTTTACCCATTATCACTTAACCTTGCTGTTACATAACGTAACGAGTGCAATTAATTGTATTTCTAGTTTCTACAATAGGTGATTTGCATGAAACTTACCAAATCTTTTATGCTGATTCCAGTTTCGATTTTTTCCTTGCCTTTGTCCGCCTCATCCACTTGCGTATTTTGGCAATAATTTTCTCTCTGCATGCACCAAATAGACAGTGCAAATCATGCAACAAATACGTGCAATTTGTTATTGGTATTAAGTAGCCGCATTCGAAAAGCGCGTTTAAACATGTTTTGTCGACTGAAAGCGCTACTAAATTTGGTCCCAGTTCAGCAGTTTGTAGACAATATTAAAAGTATACGCAAAAATGTGTAATAAAACCCAAAACGTTTTCGACCATTTCTGCCCTTCCTCGGTGGGTGTACAGTCTAAATAACTTTTCGAATGCAGCTAGCGGAAGTATATTTGTTCTACCAATGTTCTGATATCCACCCCAGTTATAATCACTTCTTTCTCATTACTGTCATCCTCTTCAACATGATCAAATCCATTAATGAAACTGGTTTTCTACAGTTAGTAAAAAACACATGCGTCAAATATTAGTCAACAAACAAGTTGAAACTAGAGAAAAAAATGAATAGCAAAACAAAACAAACAGCTTACCAGATGATTTACAGACACACCAGTACTAATATTTTCCTTCATTTCATCACTAATGTTTTCATTGGATCCCTGAGTTAGCAAAACCAACAGAAACAAATAAACCAATCATGGTTTTTAAGTTTAAAACTAACTATTACAAATAGTCAAGGCAGCACACGCACAAACACACACACACACACACACACTTCACAAGCAACCATCAACTTGAAACACACACTCCAGATGCACACCAGGTGTGCAGCACAATTACATCGCGATGTTAGTATCAAAAAATGCAATAAATTTCAACTTACCGAGTCTAGAAATTGTTCTTGCTCATCATCAGGAATATTTTCAGGTAAATCTTGAGCTTCAGGACTGGGTGACTGGGTTAAAATGTGACAAAAAAGCAATTAGGTTATGGTATATACCAGACATTTCAACACTTATTCATCCAATTCCCCAACTCCATTCTAACCCTTCGAGCTCCGATTCCTACATGGTGTAATCTCATCCTTACCACTTCAGTTTGTTCCTTCTGAACCACTGAATTCTGCTTGAGGATTACATTATCCTTCTCTTTCTGCCCCACCGCCACCTTGTTCTGCAGCAGCGAATTGACATTTTCTTTCTCGGCTTCTGGTACTATTCTCATGGTCACTTCAGTCTTGCTCCTTTTCACCTTGATTTCAAGATGGGATGTGCTTGTTGGTGGATCAAGCTCCTTCTTTTTACCTTTCTTGGCATTTATTTTGTTTTTGTAACCGGTCTGTGGATCAATAACAGTTCAGTGAACTAGAATCTAGAATTGTATTCAGTTATCTCGAACGAAAAAATTCATTTTTGCTTTTGGTTTGGTAACAAAGAGGTTGCAGATTGGCCGATTCATCCTATAGCTTAAAATGAGGGCTCTCTCTCCATTTGAATTTTAAGTATTTGGTTAAGCATTTACTGCTATTGTTTCTACTGTCGATCTAGTTCATGCATTGTTGTTATTAGATCCATTACATAAATTATAAATATCACTCACTGCATGTCAATAAACAACCATCAACAATCATTACTATTTGCTAAGAAAAGACTACATTAGTCAACCAAAACAACATTTATGATTATTTCTCAACACCAGGAAATGTGGACATTTTTATTCGAAATGTATAAAATTTTTGAGTTGAATTGTTCGGAATATTAAATTACTTCCCACAGGAATAACACGGGAGAAATAATTTCAAAACTGGAAATGCCAACTCAATTTCCCTCGACATTTAATACGTTTATCACAAATTGAATTTGGCAATGTATACTACCGAGGGAAAATAACATAACTTGTCCTAAACTTAACCGTATACTGCAAATGCTCTCGTTGAGTGCAAGATGCCAATTAAACGCACTATCCTTTACAACGCGGGTCTAAATTGACCAAAGTGACTAAATTCAATGTCTAAATTGACCAAAATGACTAAATTTAATGTCTAAATTGATCAAAATGACTAAATTCAATGTCTAAAATTGACCAAAATGACTAAATTCAATGTTTAAAATTGACCAAAATGACTAAATTCAATGTTTAAATTGACCAAAACGACTAAATTCAATGTCTAAATTGACCAAAACGACTACATTCAGTATCTAAATTAAACAAAACACTTAAAACAAATGTCTAAATTGATCAATAGAATGTCAATAGAGCACAGGTGTTCTGTCAGAGCATTTACGGTAAGGCAAATTAGGCCTGGTCCTCTATTATTTTGTCAGTAATTAATATTTCCACTCAAATAAGTGCAATGGTATTGAAATGTTGAGTTAGGATATTAGGATATTAGAACAACAGTACTTTGTTTTCCCTCGTCAAAAGACACTTTAGTTGAAAAATGTCCAGAGTTCCTGACTGTGAATAACGACAGTATTCCCCTGTTGGATGATGTTTACCAAGATTTTACGTTTCCTTTTGTTATATTAGTGAATTAATCAACTTACATCATGCAAATGGACATGTTCAGTCTCATGCTCATTGTGATTGTCAACATCTCTCTGATAAATGGAAGGTATCAGAATGGGGGATCCTTGTTGCTGGACTTCATCATCTATACTGTCACACTCGGCTCCACTGTCTCTTTCCTTACTCAACGATCCACTGGGCACCACATGACCCTCGGACATTGACCCACCGTCTTCGGACGCAGTCGAGGACGTTCTGCCGGCTCCCAACGACGCGTCGGGGTCCACAGTTCTGCTGAAAAAGTCGACGGGACTCGCGGTGACGGATCCGTTGGTGGACGAATCTCTTTCGCCAAACTCGAGCTGTTCGTCCATCAAATTGGGACTGGACGTGTTCTCGGGGCTGGGGAATTCTTCCGGCAAAGGGGCCAGTGGATCAAAAAAATCCATGTCCAGCAAGTTAGGCGGATCCCCGTTCTCTTGGACTGGCTTTAGTGGATCGAAGAGATGTGTGGAATGGTTTTCATGACCATTTACGGAAGTAGGGTAGTGGTCAAGGTCGTGGGATTGCGTTGGGGATGCGGACAGGTCGAAAGTGTCGAAACCAGAATCGGCCAATCCAAATCCATTCATAGTTGTGTTTTCTAAATTTTCTTTGATCGACGATGGGCTACTTACACCGTAATCCATCCGCTGATCATAGTTAGCCATCGCAAACAATGTTCTGAAAACGAGAGAAAACAAACGGTTAGTTTTTGAGCGCTAACCGCTAACAATGAAAAACCAATTCCAGTATAGTTGTGAATTTGGGATTACGATTATATGCTCAGGTTAGGGCAGGTTGGAAGTGGAACTTGATACGATTGTGTTCACAAGTAGACTGGAATTGATAAATGACCCTACAGTTTCTAATTTAGTACATTTTTAGTTTATTTTCGATGGTTTAATTTAAAATATAAATAAAAAAGACATAAATTTGGAGTTTCCACACACGGGAACGAGGTGATGTTTAATTTAAGTTTGATTAAACTTCTTGCCGAACCCAATAACCTCGTTTTCGTTGGCACGTTGTACGAAATAAGCAGCTGTTTAATTTTTAAACCCTTTTAACTAATTTCAGGGCAGAATGCCAAGGAAAATAAAAGATAAAAATAGACATAAAATCACATGAGTTGTTGGGTCATGGTTTGATGTTTTGATAGTTGATACCTGTCTGTTTTCAATTTAGAAATTAGTTCATGTTGCGGTTCGAATTGAGTTTCGACATCAGGAAATTACCTCTTTATTTATTTATTTATTTTCGATTATTAAAATGAAATTATCCGTTACATTATCGGTTAGTTGTGGTATGGCGGAAAGAAAACCGGAAAAGGGTTTGCCAGGCGGAGTTCACTGGCACTTTCTAGAAGCTGCGTGAATCCTGTAATATTCCGCGCACTTTGAATGGCAATCTAAAAGCGTCTTTTTATTTTTAAGACATTCTTCTCTGCCCACATTCTCCCACGATTTCATTGGTTGACATTTAACTCGAGTTTGCGAGGAGCTCGAGTTAATTAGAGTTAAAAACGTAATTTGAAAGAATTAAAAGAAGAATGTAATCTGATGGGAAGCGGTTCAGTCGTTAGATGAATCCATTTTTACACTCGCACGGAGTCCGAACCAGACTAGACTGGCCAAACAATTTCCTTTCTTTCAAAAGAGATAAAGTAGAAAACATTGTTGAAGAATGTCAACAATCCGAAGAATTTATCTTTTTCTATTCGAGATCTCTCTTGGCAGTCGTGACACGGATAAGCCCGAGCCAGCCTCACCCTAACCGAACATGACGTCATTTTATCAATGGTCTATAGCTCAAGGTTTCCTCCATTTTGGAATGTCTATCGTTCCGAGACGGGATTTCATGGTGTTATGTGAAGGCAGATGGCACCCTCAAAAAAATAAATAAAAAATAAGCCTAAACGATGAAGGAAATAGAATGAGTAGGGGTGAACGAAAAGGTGAAGAAGAAATAAAGCGCTCGACCCACTTTTGTCTTCTTCCCAAGGTTATGACACAGATGAGTCTGTCTGGCGTTAGAACAGGATAAATTGTTAGTGTTGCAGAATGACAAAGTTGGAAAAGCGAAAAAAAACCTTGGAATGAAAAGTGTGTGATGTGTGAAGCGGAGAGATGATGAGAACTAATGATACTCAATTGAGTTATTTCGAGAAAAGAAGAAAAAGAAGGCCGCTGCTTCATGCAATCGCACATGTTGAAATTTCAAAAATAAATAACGTTTTTCTTCATTTTGTTTTATTTAAAGATAAATTCGAAAATCGCCATTTTTTTTGTTGTTTTTATTGAATTAATGGAGCAAATAGGCCAGTAGGGGGTTCCCAAACTCCAATTTATTTAATGTTGCTCGAGATAAAACATCGGAAGTGGTTCTGCTTGCTTTGTTTAATGATCGACATTTTTTTGAAGAACAAAAGGTAAAATTTTTTATTTAATCAATCACTACGAGTGGTGGTTACGATGGCAAATTGTGATTAAGAGTGGGAGGTACAAAAGAGATTGTAAAAACGGAAACATTATATCAGTTTTATTGCCGTTTTCAAACACCAACTGCTTTTGAGCTATTTTCTTAATTAGTAATAAGTACTTGTTATTATTATTTATTATTATTATTTTTTTTCCTTCAAAATTAAAAACGAAATTTAGGTCTATTTAAAAAATTAAAAAATCGCGACCTATATCTCGAAATTGATGAAACAATATGTTCATTTTAGCTAAATTAAACATAAATATCAGTCGAGGAGTCGTCGATGACGTGTACCGAGCGTTTCAAGTGGTAAAATGAAATATTTGGGTATGTTTACGACTTTTTTTTTATTTAAGGAAGAAAAACTATCAACAAAAACAAAAAAACAGCAATTTAATACAAAAAATTAAGCGTGTGTGCAAAAAGGAATGACCAAACAGGCACAGGATGTGTCCGGCTGACTGCCCATCTGTTTCGTGAACAGAATATCTCAAGAGCAAGTTCTCGGTTCAAGGAGAAATTGGAAAAAGGCCATTGGCACACAAAAATAAATGAAAAATAGACCTCGACTAAACACCGAGATGAAAATCATACGACATGAAGTAAAAATAAATAAATAAATAAAAAATCACCAAATTCTGACAGCAAATAAATGGTAACGCTAAGGCGCTTCGAAAATAACTTTTTGGCAGTGCGAGAAGCGCCGTATAAATAAACCTGACACCAGGGCCATCGGCATGATAAAAAGATTTGTTGACACTTTGATAAAACCACGAGGTAAAGGTATTTAAATTAGACCTAATTAGGTTTAATTTTATAATTTATTTATTATTATTATTTTTTTTTTCAGGAATAAAACTTGGGAAAAGAAAAGTGAGGGATTAACCTGTTATCTTTCCCACAATTCCATTCATTATTGGGCTTTTCATGGAAAGGTAGACACTCCAGCCGGATACTCGCAATTAGGCTTACCACCTGTCGCATCACACAATGCACGAAAATTCGCTGTTTTGTACCATCAAAAATCTTACGCAAGGACGAAAAACACGAAAAACACCTTGAAATTTCATCATTTTATCATCCCAATCGATAAATTGCATTTTTATTTTATTTTTATTTTTATTTTCATTTTAATTTTTTTATCTTTAGAAATGATTTCGATAAGAGAATTTCTGAATTGCTATTTACTCTCGCGTTAGGAAACTGGTTTTATTCCGAAAATAATCGCTCGCAACTTTGTTCGTGGTGTTTGAAGCTGAACCAGCCTTCCGAGCATACCAGAAATAAATATTGAAAAAAGCCCGAGCAAGATATCTCGGCTCGTAAACGTGATAAACAAGAAAACAGACACACGGGGAATTTACGGGAGAATATTTTTTGGGAGCCCCATTCTGACTGCAAAGGTACACGCATACACCTGTGCATACACAACAACACACACCCGTGGGAATGAAGGCATGGAATTGTTCCTTACCAGGGTTAGACGAGTCGCTTGGAAACTGTTTACAATTGAGCTTAGTGAGGCCGAACAGGTGAAATTCCTTTAAGGAGACAGCAGTCTGAGATCGGTGGCCGCAGAAGGTCGACTGTGACTGTGCTCAGGAGATTGCCTCACACCAAATAAGGAGCAGAGCTAGTCGCGGCTGCCGTACAACGCTCATGGAATCAACCAACTGTTCAAGTGGTTGGGGTGGAAAGGTAGGTAACACTCGAATACCAAAACCCAGGCTATAATAATAAATAAAATAAAATAAAATAAAATAAAATAAAATAAAATAAAATTTGTGAGAAAATGGAAACAATTATTTTATTTAATATTTTAATTATTAATTTAAATGTTAAATGATTTTTTTTTTTTTTTTTTTTTTTTTTAAATTTATTCGAATATTATTAAATTTTAATGGAAAACGAGTCGAAATTGTCCCGACAACAACGAAATAAACGTAAAAAACGTTATTAAGTCTGAATCTGGTCTCATAAGTTGATTATCTTTAACCGTTTCCGAGATATCGGCATAAATTGTCTTAAAGGGGACTGTAATGGCGGGTTGAGTTTTCCACATTTGTGTTAATAAGTTCTGATTCGTAGTTAGCATTTTGGAGGAATCTAAAGAGCTTATGGTATGTGGATGCAATGCTACGATATGAGGGTTTTGTCGGGGTTCAGCGACCTGCGTGAGACCGTTGCCTAGGCAACTGCAGCATCTTAAAGGGCATCTCTGGCATGACTTCCAATTTGTGTAATTGAAAGTATTTTTTGTTGTTTTTAAATGAATAATTTTCGTGATAAGAAATGTGATAATAAGCAGCATAACTCGCGCTGAATAATTATATACGGCACTGGCAAATTTCGTATCAATTGAATCTCCATCAACAGCAATTAAGGCATGACTAATCTGGACATTTCGGCGCCAGCCTCAAAACCTATATTTTTTGTATTTACAAATGGTGGCACTGGCTAATTACGAGCTCGGGTTTGTTTCAATTCTGCTCGAGTTTCATCACTCGGTTTCTGTTTTTATTTCCTTTTGTGCAGCACAACAAATCCATTTCAAGGTAGAAAAATGACAGCACATAACAAATTTGTGAGTCATCGTCAAACGTTATGACTAAATACGTTTTTAGTACGCGATTTGACATGGAATTTGTTTAAAAGAAAGTTTTAAAAGGTTTTTTTGAAATAGTTTAGTCACGGGTTAAATTACCTTTTTTCCTGTTTGCATTGCAATGAAAAGCGTTTATACGAAAATAATCATTTAGTTTGTCTAATTTAAAAAAAAATGGAATGATTGAAAGAAATTAAATAAATAAAGTCAATTTTGTTAATTTTATTGGTTTATTTTGGTTTATTTTGGTTTATTTTGGCTTATTTTCGTTTATTTTGGTTTATTTGGTCACTTTTTTAACAATTTCAGTACGAACTTACGAATACTCTCGCTAGACGCCACTAGGTTTTGATGCAGTTTAAATAAGATGTCCTTTAAACGTGATGGCGATGATGCAGCTCTACTCCATAATTTAAGGGTATTTGTTTTGTTTTTTTTAGAAAAAAAAATATCGATCGATCATTTTTAAATCCTGATTCTGTTATATAGAAACACCGAGTAGATGAATTGCTCACTTTACACATTCCTGATGACGAAGCAATTCTCCTTAAAAATGGCAGGTAAACTACTAAGGAATATTAACAGAACACGTCACATGATTTATTTTAGGTATTCATGTTCGGTTTGCCGTCATAGACCTATTTTTGACACGATTAATGTTTTGGCTATTCACCGGAAGGGCAAAAAACATTTACGCAGTAATGAAATAAATTTTAAGCTTATTTTTGAACATTTAATTAATTTTGATTATTATAGGTTTGACAGAACGATTGAAAATTGAAAACGACAGGAGATTACAATCACAATCACAATCACAACCAGAACAACAACCACAACCCGTAATTATGATTTATTTTATTATTTTTTTTGTAAATGTTATTTATTTAGATTTTTAATTTATTTATGTTTTTGTTTTGTTTTCAGGCGAGTTCCGTGTACAAATCCTGTAGAAAAGCGCTCATAAGAGCTAAACCGTCGCCGTATAGTAGGAAACAAACTCTTATTGTGAAGGATAAAGCAGTTGCATCTGTCCCTATCAATCAACCGAGAATGCCAACTAAATCAATCATTAATCAATATGTATCATCCATTCAAAAGAAGACGGATTTTGTATCTTTTGTGGAGAAAACCCGAAGCGGAATGAAATTGCCGTCGAGTTTGGCTTGTCCTGACACTTCGTTTTTCAGCAAGAAAGAAAAGAAATGCCAATCAAAGATTGAAAAAAGGCCTGAAATTGAATTAGGGTTAAGTCTTAGAGAGTAAGTTGTAAAGTGTTCACAATTTTTGTATAATTTAACAATTTTTTGACATGTTTTTTGCTTAATTAAATTGTAGAAAAGGCTGGATTAAGAACGATGATGGCACTTGGGGTAAAGAAGATGGTGTTGAATTTGACAGTGACGACGACTCGCCAAATTCATGAAATGAAAATCAGAAAAGTGGTTAAATAACGAGGTGTTTACAATTACTGTAAAGTCGTCAAGTACATACTTTCTTATTTTTTTAGTTTTTGTAAAAATGTATTTAATAAACATGTTTTTTCAAGTAAGAACAGTTTGGTTTTATTTTTTTTTACATTAATTTGAACAAAATTCATTCAATAACGAAAGCAATGACGCCAGTTGCAAGTTTATTGGTGATTTTTCATGATTTGTAATTGATTCACGATTAATGTGCTTATTTTTGTCGTTGATTTTTCTTTTATCAATATATTTTTAGTCATCTAGATGGATTTGCTATTACTATATGAAAATAATTTCTCAATTTTTTTGTATGTTATTATGTAGCTTCAAAATTTTAATTTAGTTAGATAATGCAGTTGTCCTATTTATCGGAAATGAAAAAAGGTAAATATAGATCTAAAGTTGCATAATAAATTGCAGTTTAATTTTATTTTTTATTGTTTTTATTTGCGGATAAAATTCGGATAACTACGTGAAAAATCGCTGCACGATGCGGAATGAGCCGTAGCATTTGCCAGGGCAAACCTCGCCAACCAACTTGCACAATCTTTAGGAATTTGATGTTTCTTTTTCTGGCAACTTGAAATCTTTTAGAAACTGTGTATTCCTAGTAAATACAGGTTAAAAAAAACCTGTATTTAATGAATTATAATTAACATTAATTATTTCATTATTGCTTTTTATTTTCGAGCTTTGTATGTGTATTAGAGACACCAAGAAATGCAACTGTCTTGAATTTGTTATAAAATTAATTCTCAAATCTTGAAAAAAAATGTTATATTCAATTTGTCGATTTTGCTCATTTTTAATGACCTTATTTATCCTCAATTACCTCAAAACAAGTAATAAAATAAAATTAATAATAATAATATTTTGTGGTGTTAATGCCAAGGTGCAAAAGACAAGAAAAACATGGTGGCAGGTATCGAAATTAAAATCTAGAGAAAATTTCTGCAGAAGCTAGTAAAAGGAAAAATAAACTTAATTTATACAGTTTTATTTTATCTCTGCGTAATTTAAACAAAATCACCCAAAGATGGCGTAAAAATTACTGCAATCAGATTCCATTCCATTGACTGCTATAATATATTAGTTCAAGAAATGCACACAAGATGGCACAAGGTAGAGTATGGAGACAAATTGTCTCTCTACCTTGAGATGGCAGTATGCAGCAGGAAGTTGTAATATTTCTGAATGTAGTTTCGATTGGACATACAAATGATCCACGTTTCTTTTCCTAATTTGCGTTTTGTGTTTTCGTTTGATTTTGCTCACTAGTTTCCTCGGCCCGGCGGAGGAAACACCTCGAACTGAGGTGAGCTTGGCTTTTTTAAATACATTTTTAATTTAGCACTTAGACTTTTCGGTCCTTTGTTCAATTTTATGTTATTATTTCACCTTCCGTTAGATATACAGGCAGTTTTAATCAGTTATAAGCATTTTTTAATGTTATTTTATTGATTTTTCTTTAGTTATGCATTTTTCTGAGTTGTTAATTTTGAATGTTCTTTTTTTAGGTTTAAAGCGCGAATTTATATGATAAATGATTGAAGACTTCAGGGAACGTGTATGGACTCCAGCGTCATTGTTCACTTATTGCTAATATTTTAAAACTTATTAGTTTGTATAGTTAAAATATTTGTCACAAAAGCACGTATTTGCATGATTTCAAGTGCTTACCACGATGAAATAAAGTGATGATAACCAAACAAATTCATTAGGCACTAAAAGATGTAGAATGTCTCTGATACATTACGCAGGAGGTGTAAGGTTTTGACAAAGAATTCTGTCAGGCTCGCCAAGTTGTCACAAAAGCGCGTATTCGCACGATTTCAAGTGTTCGCAGATTTGTGGTTGTCTGTAAATAAGGTGAATAAATGCTTCCCCCCCAAGTATTTGAAGAAAAGCAACGAGCAGCCAAAAAGGGGCCGCAGTAGCCAAAAAAAAAAGTGGCGGGCGGACAAAAAGAAGCGGTAGACGGCTAAAAGAGTTGCAGTGGCCAAAATAGTTGCAATACCTAAAAAACTTATGCTAAATAATGGCTCAAAAAAAAATGCAAAAAGTGCCAAAAAAAAGATGGACGAGTGGTCAAAAGGTGTGGCGACCCCAAAGCTCAGACAGGGACATGAAGGGTTGAGTTGGGGAGTTGCACGACCAACTTCAAGAGAAGCAGCGACCGAGCCCAAGCTCAGTCATCAGAATTTGGGATCATTGTCATCATGTATAAGTCAGGCAACGAAGCGGTTTGCAAGCTTGCAACTAGCCCTATTAAATTGGATTCACTTGAAATTCGATTTCGTTTATACTCCTGATTGACGTCGACGTCGCACGGTCCGACAAAAATTCCAATTTAGAATGTTAGGTTGGTTCATCATGAATTTTCACGTACGATGCGACCCGATTTCATTCAATGCCAACATAGATACGCAAATCAAATGCCGTGGGATTCTCCATATAAATTCATATAAATTTGGTAAAATTATTCCAGATTTGTTTCCAAGTTGTTTGCGTCATTTTTGTCAGCTCGGCATAGGACCCCCGCAATCACAAAAATCGCCAAACAGTGCATGCCTAAAACCTGAGTTATAAAGGTTAGTTGCATTCAAAAATTTATGTTTCAAGTGTTTTAGGTGTTAGTTTTTATTTTGTGACGTTAAAAAGTAAAAAAAAAAAAAATTAAAATTACAAATACCTAAAACACGACGGTGTTTTGAAGTGAAGCGATAGTGTAGTTTCTGTATTTTATATCCAGTTTGCATCACTTTGATAACCCATATTGCTGTTGCAACACTGAATTGTGTCAAAAGCTATGCAGCAAAAACGTCTAATTTGTTTCATTTTAAACTGCAGTTGCTTTAATAAATACGCATAAAAGTTTACCATTAAAATTTTTTAAAATTTACTACACAAAACAAATGTTACATACCTAAAATTAAATAATAATATTAAAAAATACATTTAAAAAAAGTTGAGATAATGAAGCGATGTATTTTCAATTGATTCAAAAGAATTACGGTATTTAAAGTTGTGACTCTGCAGTTAAAGTTGATTCCGAGCTACTCTCAAGAACAGCAGCTATTCCGGTATTGCCTTCGTAGTATTTACACCTACAAGCTGGACAACATTTACAGCAATCGCATGGCACAGGTTTTCTTCCGCTATTCTCAGTTCCGCAATTACAACATCGATAATATTTGTCACCCGTTTTGCATTGGACACAACAATGGCATACCCCATTATTAATTCTGCACTCACATAAAACTATGCCATTCGTTCTCACTCCTAAGAAAAAAGTTAAATTAAACTCTTTGTAAGGTTTTAAGTATTATCGCATACCATTATCAATTTCATCAATTTCATTTCCAACGTCACCGACAAATCCAAAATTGGCAAATCCAAAATTGGCAAATCCCACATTGGCATCAGCCCCAGCCTCAGCCCCATCAGGTTCAGGAACATCAAAATCAATAAGTGCGGGAAGTTCAAGACCCAACTGCAGTTCCGCATCAATAGCTTCGTCGATATGAGGAGGTAGTTCTTCAATAACACCATCAATAACTAGATCCATTAGGTTTCCGTTGGGTATTGGGTTGTGGATATTATGTACAAAAGCTACGATAACATCAAGTATATTATTCATTTTTTCAGTTGATGCTCCTTCCAGAGTTTTTGTCCCGTGACTGCAGAAATCACTTTTCAGACTGAGACAATACACCAAACTTGGACTAAAGAAAATTACTATCTGGGATTACGTGGTAATTTGCATAGAATATGAAAATATCACTACCGTATATTAATTTAAATATACTAAAACAATTCTTAAATTTATTTTTGTAATATTTGTACCGTATATTTTAAAATAAGTTGTTTGTCGCAGATTATAATCGATTATTTTAATTTTGTAGTTTTGAAAATACCATAAATAATCATTTAAAAACGTCCATCTACCATTTTCGTGTTTTTATTTTATGCAACACAGACAAGTGTTTAAGTTGTTTCTTAAACTTTAGATGTACGACACTAAAACAAATTTAAAAATCCTAAATTGTTGATATTTTCTATGTACCGTTTTGTGTTTATTACGCTTTCTATCGAACCAACATCAGTTACAAATTTAGTAAATATTTTTGTGTGCTTTTGCCAACTAATAGAACAAGATTAAAACTATATCAAATTTTAAATGAAACAATTTTATTTTGTTAAAACTGCTAAAGTTCGTAAATTACAATAAAGAAATTATTAACGTATACAACATTTCAAATAAGTAACAAAAATTCTTCAGTTAGTTGGCACTTCATTGGAGAAAATAAATGTAAAAGCGACTTTAGAATCCGATTCTTCACTTGGCTCAGTTTTCATTTTTATCGTTTGACTTGTTTTCACATCTGCAAGCTCCACAGCAATTACATTTTTCATTCACACCGCGTATGGGACAAGAGATAACAGTAGCAATATCTTTGTGACCGCCTGGACAATGAATGCAACAGAGACATACAGTACACTTACAAGCAACGTTACTGACATCAGATATTAGCTCTGCAATTAAAAATATTTATATAAAAAATAATAATAATAAAAAATAAATAAAAAATAAATAAAACTCTAATTTAAATCGACAAATAAATACTTACTCGGATCAGGATCAGGATCAGAAACAGCTGCATTGTCAGCAACATCCACTTCTATCTCACGAGCCAATGATGACGCAGGAATTGGAGTAGGTTTATGATTCGGATTTAAAGCACAATATCGAGGACTAGACCTTGGAATACGTGGTGTTACGGGAATATACTTTGGTATAGGCGATCCAGGAGGCGTCGTTAGGTCTGATGGTTTAAGTAATGCTGGTTTGGGAGAATCTGGATTGAGGTGTTCTTTGGGATCCATGGTTGCTTGCTGTACTGTGTATTTTCGAGTTCAAGTGACACTAAATTACTCCTGCACATCTTTGCCTATTTATACTATATCTTCGATAAAAAAAATAAAATATACATAGCAGACGAATAATAATTTGAATACGTCACGTGATTGGGTAGAAGAAAAACGTCGTCAGCTTATTTGCTTAAATTTTCGCTAGTTTTTCATGTTAATCATTTTCAGTTGGTTTCTTTTACTTTATATTGAATTGGAATTTTAACACGTTTTTTCATTAAATTACATGCTTTTTTCATTAAAATTAAAATTTTTCATTTTTTATCATTTAAATTGTAATTTAAGACCGTTAAATTGTAACATGTACACCAAATACGTATAAAATAGATATTAGTTGTAGTTTCGTGAATAATTTTATTTTTTCATAAGATAACGAATTAACTTTAAATAGAACTACAAAACTGAAAATACTCCTAGCAAAAAACAAAAATACATTTAAATAATCTTAGACAAAACATTTTAAACGATAAACAAGTTAATCAATTATTCGCAAAATTTGACCATTATACAATATAAATTCAGTTAAACAAGAATAGGTTGAAGCAGCTGAGGAGGTGGATCTGGAACGACTTCGGGCTTCAACACGGTTAGACATTTGCACGCAGCACAGCACGCGCATTCGGTCGGAAGATTTGGGTCGCGCGGCGTACAGTTGCAACGACGAATAGTAGCGCTGTTTCCTTGCCTGCAATAATCGCAGCAGGTACACTGCATACAAAGACATTCCCCGTGACTAGTACCGTTTCCTAAAAATAAAAACCCAAATAAAATTTACAAAAAAAATAAATAAAAAAATAATTTCGAATAATAGCTAACCAAGTGTGACGGAAACACTCACACATCAAGTTAACTCACCCTGGTTATTATTCCCATCGTCGTCAACTTCTGCTGCGGGGACAACAATCATATGACCGGGATCCACTGCGTAAGGCACAATGACAGCTACGACGTTCGGAGCGTTAGGATCAAGAATGGGATCTCCACCAAGAGCATGAGCAATGGGAGGAATTCCTTGCACCGATACAGGGTGCTGAGCTTTATCCAAAATCGGCTTCAATTCTTTCGGGCTTTCATCGGCTGTCGTTCCTTTAGTATCCATGTTTAAACGATCGTAAGGTTAGCTCCGCTGTTTAGGAATCTAAATGCGATTACGTCTGATAAGGAATTCAAATTCCCCGCCAGTTTTATACACAGTTTTTTTTGGTGTCGTGTGCAAAACAAATTTGCATCCACGTCAAAACACACGATTGGCTGATTGATAAAACATCATGTACTGAAATTATTGGGGGTGGGTAGAACAAATATGGAAATTAGATTACATATTTTACGTTACTAAACTTAAAAAATTTCAATAATATTTGTCTTTGCAGTTTTAAATTTGATATTTTTGTTCTTTTTATTTATTTGCGGTCAACATCAATCACGAAACCTTTTTCAACGTAACATTTTATTCTTATAAAAATACAAACAAAACTATAAATAAACTAAAACAAACTTTCGGCAGTGTAAACAATGATTGGATGATGACTGATTCATTCGTTCATTCATTTTGCCTTCCTTCTGGTTCTGAGCTAGAACTAGAAGAAATGTCGATAACTTCAAACGGAGTAACAATGGCCGCCGTGACAGTTGGCAGAGTCACTTTTGTACACGAGCCAACAAAATTGGACGTAGATTTCAGATTGAGAGGCCCTACAATTCTCTTTGCAGGCTCCTGGGTCGAGATCCTTATGGACCTCAAAGACGAAGGCTTAGGTGGCGTCGATTCCGGTTCGCTCGACGCCGAAACCGACAAATCGGTCGGAAAATTCGTCAAACTGGAAGACGTCGCTTCCACCGGTTCGTTTTTAACCGAAAGATCCAACGTAGACTTATTCGCCGACGGAACGCCGACGGAAGTTCGCGGTGCCCACGACTGAGTAGTTTGAAAAGCAATTTTCCCCGTGCCCCTTCCCCTCGGCTTGAACGATGTTGGCATAGTCTGCGATTGGCTGATTTGCTTCAAAAACTCCATCTGATAACCCGACAACGCCTTTGTCGTCTTTGCGTGTTCGACCGGGTCCAGCGACGTAATTTTGGATTGCACGTCGGCAGTCAATCGGCTGGGATCGAATGAAGGCGCAAACTTAGCAGTCGATGCCGACGGAGGAGGATTTCTTGTTATGTTGCTGGCCGGTGTTGCAGTGACCGGTCGTGCCGGATTCGTCGTGGATAAATTAAGGGGCCCGCGCGGCGATTTCGTGCTGCTCGGTAAACGACTCATCAATCCTTCGGGTGACGGCGAGTTTGCACCGACTGGAGTAATAGTCATAGAACCGATGACGACGCCTTCGACGGGAATCGCGTTGGACACCCACACGCCTTTTTTGGACACGTTTTCTGCGGTCGTCGATGCGGGTTTGCTCGCCGGCAAACTCGATTTCTCTTTATTGGGCGCTACCATCTGTGATTTGTGGATGTAATCGATTCGAGTCGTTTCGAATTGCGATTTGTTGTGAATGTAATCGATTCGAGTCGTTTCCGAATGAGGCGTCAGTTTCGTGTATTCTGGAATTGATTTAATTTTCTTTTCCATTTCTAATCCACTGGCTAGTAAGAGGGATTGAGGGTTTCGTAGCAAATCCATCTGGGCCATCGATGTCATTTTCATGGCCCGAGATATGCTTAACTGTTGCTGGCAAAACTTTAACGCCTGTTCTAGTAGATTAGGCATTTCCGGGATCTATTTCAATTATAACAACTGCAATAATACAATTTATTTCTCAAAAAGATTCGAATTTTTCACTTACGTCCAGACGCTTTAAGTAAATGCGATAAACATCTTCTAATAACTTATTCACCTCGCTGCATTTCTCGGAAATTTTAGTCAAAATGTGCCAAATTTTGGACACTAGAATGATATGTTTGACGACTTTGTCTTCGTTTTCTCCGAATTTAGTCAGCGCGTTCAACCGATTCATTTCTTCCAAAAGTGCATCCATAGTTAGACCTTGAACTAAATTTGCGACGATTAATCGATCATTGTCGCGTAGAAACTTCCTAAAAATAAAAAATTTTGAATTAACTACGAAAATCAGAATTTACGAAATCATTTATACGCACTTTCCCGCTTCAGGAGTTCGATAAAGTTGCGTGAGTAAGTTTGCAAGAACGAAAAAATCCTTCAACTGCAGCAAAACTTCCCCCAGGAGTTTCACGGAGCGATACATGTGGGAGCAAAAACTGCCCGGTCTATCGATTTCGTCGTTTGGAATTCGCCAAATTCCCTGGAAATAAAGCACAATTACAAAACCACGTCCGCATTTTCTTTCTCATTATCTTACATTAAACAAATTTGAATTTTTCCTTTCATTAAACAACCCCTGACTCGGCATATAACTTAATTGCTGCCAAGGAATGCTTCGGCCTAAAAGAAAATCTCGACTCCATTGTAATTGCTAAAAATTGAAGAAAAAAAAATTAAGTATTAAGCAATTCAATCTTGAGTTAACGTGTCACTTAATTAACCTTGTTGAATTTCGACCGGCTATGAAAATACGCGAGTCTGTAGAGCGATTTATAATGTTGTGGAAAGCGCTGCAAGCATTGTCTTAAAGCATCCTGACACATTTTAAGCAAAACGGTTTGATCCGGTATTGGCTCATCTTTGATTTCGTTTTGACTTTCTATCGCTAATTCAATCGTTTTCTTCTCTTGTCGACCTAAAAAACAATTAAAAAAATAAATGAAAAACGTGTTTTTTATCCTCCCGAATTAAATTTACCGCTAGAATCCTCCATTTTATCCTGCCTATTAGAACTGTTAGAACTTGTGTTCGATTCTTTCACTGCCAACGTTTCAACTTCGCTGTCTTGATTCATCGATTCCGCTAAAATCATCTGCTTATTCGTATCATCACCTAAAATAACGATATTGATCCGATGTTCATAATGAATGATTTAATGAAATAAAAATATACTTTTGCCAACAAGATTCAGTTTCTTGATTTTTGAATCACCCAATACAATAATAAGCGGCTGAGTTTGCATCTCGTCCGGATATTTTTCCGACACAACCGACACAATATTAGTCACAACATCTTTAACCGTTGCCGAATCCTTAAAAAAATATACAAACAAAATCAATAAAATTGACTTAAATATTAAAAAAATGTATATTTGCGTTACTAATGATTCGGAAGAGGAATCAATCGAATTTTTCCTCGCTTCAATTTCGAAGTCATCAGTCGTGGACGAATCCTTCCTCTTCCTTCTGAAGTAATCATGCTCAAATTTGAGGCGTCCCAATTTCGATTTGGGTTTGGAGGAGTGCTCACCAGGGTGTAGAAGTGACATGGGCGAAAGATCCTCAATTTCAGAGGAGCTCAAAGAAGCTGAATACCTACTGCAATATACAGTGGCAAAAAATGTTCACTCGTACTTTCATTTTATTAGTAATTAGGCTAGTAATAAAATAAACTGAGTAAAGCAGGGTGCGCAGCATTTAAGATTAAACCCGAACAAATTAAACGTATCTCAGCCCACTTTAGCTTCCACCACCTTGGTTTTGCATCCATATACACGACCAATCACGAATAAACAACACACACACTTATTCATCACAATCAGTTTCACAAATTAACTGCAAGGCATTAACAAGTGCATATTAGTGTTATCATTTCTAGAATATCTTCAATACCTTTTCTCTTGGAAACGAGCGAACGGACTCTCCGCGGCTTCCTTCAAGTGGCCGTAAACGACACGGCAAAATTCCACGTCCAATTTATCTTCCTCGTGGATCAATAGATATTTCAAAGTGGCGGCGTGCGTTCGGTAGAAAACCTTGTCAAATATTTGAATAATTTTTTAATTTGCGATATTTTAAATATTTTCTCACTTCTAAAGCTTCCATAGATAAATCCGGGGGATTATGGTACTGTATTTTCCTCGGATAACGAGCACCTTTTTCGTGCAGAAGTGCGGCGGCCAACGAATAATGTTTCAAGCAAATTTCCAAACTTTTCCCTTGTTTTTCGGAAATTTTTCCCAACATGTAATTATGAAGCCATTCCTCTTCGTCCAAAGTATTAGAATCGCATTCATTAGCCGATCTGAAGCATTCTTCAGCCGTTAATAATAAATCTTTCCTTTTTTTAGTCAACGTTTCTATTGTTTCTGGCGTAAGTTTGAGATGTTCTTTCTATTAAAACAATAAATTAATTAATAAATTAATTAAAATTAACTTATTTTCTACCTGTTTAAGTTGTCTGGAAACGTGGGAATGGAGCATGTAGGAAACCGATCCATATTCGATCCACAACGTAGTGTTGTGTCGATTAATTGTAACCGCACCACGAAAACACCGTAAAGTGCAGGTAGCTTTCCGATACAAATAACCGCTACCCTAAAAAAAAATTAATTACTTTTAATACGAAAGCAACTCGTTGATTGTAATCACTTTTCTCTTCGATTTTTCCTCTTCCGCAGAACCGGCCGAGTGAATTAGTTGCTCCAACTGACTGCTTCGTGCGAGAGCCATACCGGCCCACGAATCCATCCTCTGAGGATTAAAACTAATATCTGTGACGTAATAACGTATCGCTTTACTGAATTCTTTGGTTTTGAAATAGTAATCAGCCAAAAGGTAGTATAGCTCGTCGACCAGCGGTCTAAAACAATAAAAAAAATCAATTATAAATTATGTTAATGTAACAACACAGAAGAAAAATCAAAATACATTCTTTTGGGATCATCTTTTGGAAGATTGGGAAATTCATCCGAAGTTGCATCAATATATGCATTTACGCTCGCAAGCATGATTGCTAAATAAACAAAAATTTATTAAATGTGTTCAATATTTTTATTTTAGAAATTCTACCATCGTTTTCCTGCGAAGGGATTAAACTTTTAATTCTTCTGAGCAGATTTTCAAATTCAGCCGAAACGGTATTAGCCTTGTGACTATCAAATTCCGGCAAAGGTTTGGGTTTAAAGTAATTAAAGATCGGTATGGATCTGTCGATTGTTAAAGAAATCTAAAAAAAAATAAATAAAATGTAATACTTTAATTCTCTATTTTTTATTTTAACGCACCGATGCCGCATTATGTTCGTGCAAATGTTTCGCTTTGCTCTTTTTCTGAGGATGGCCGTATAAACAGTAATAACACTGTTCTAAACTCAATTCTAAATCTTCTTTGTACGGATGGGGGCTCTCGGTGGTGCATTCTTCGAGCACCTTTGCCAACATTTCGGAGTATTCTAACAACAGAGAACCGTCTGAATTGCAACACCACGAACGCCTGCAACAAACACCGTCGTAATACACTAGATTTAAATTTAAACATCGATTAAAATTACCGTCCGAGAAACTCGTGCGCGTTGTACAGTAACATAAGAGAAGCCGGCACGCCGGGAAGATATGCTTCTTTGCTTTCCTTTTTTTCTTCCCTGTAAAAATAAATTTTCAAATTGCAAAAATTGTGATCGCAACTGGATTAATTTACATTTCAATAATTTTATGTAGCAAAATCCACGGGTAAACGCTATCAAAAGTCGTGTTGCTGTCTGGAAATTCCATTTGAATAGAAATAATTTGAATGAGATTGTGTGAAAAGCGGACTAAACATTCCTGCTCCAATTTATCCAGACAAGATATATCTTTCCTAATGCATCTGTAAAAAAAAAAAATTCAAAATAACAAATTATAATTAAAATACTGGTAAATTTTACTTTTCTAATCCAGTCAGCAATTTCGATATCGTAACGATCCAATTACTCTTCTGCTGTCTTTCAGTTAATGTCAAATATTGTTGAATGGATTCGTTAAAAGCTAATTCGCTCCAACGTAAACATTCTTGCACGTTTCCTAAATGCCAAACAGATTCCTGCAGCAATTCGAGTTGTATGCGTCGTTCGGGGATGTGTTTATTTGAAATCTGTCGAGAAAAAAACGAATGTCGTCGAAAAAACTTTTCAAGATTTTTATCATTACTTTTTTCGACTGCGCTTGATTGAAGGTGGCCGTCAACAACTCCATAACTTGTTGATATTCCTTAGCGTCAAATAAACAGTTGACCTCTTCCAATGATTGACAGCGTTGTAATGTATCCAATTGCGTTTGAATTTGATCTGCAAATTATTATTATTTTTCAATTCATGGCACTTAAACCGAAGTATCCACACGTACCTAAAGTTACAACGTTTTCTACTTGACAATTTGGAATTACAACCTTAAAATCTTTTTCGGGACATTTAATTTCACCGTTTTGAATAAAAGATGTTATCTAGAATTAAAAATATTACAAATATTTCGCGTAAAATAATATAATAAAATATAAATTTATTTACCCTATCAAAAGAATCGATAGCAAATTCCATTTGTCCTTGCATGGACAGAAATCTGGCTCTCAACCACATAACTAATAGAAATAAATTAAAATGTAAACAAGTTTAAAGTTAAAAATATTTTTAATACCCCTCATGAAATAGTCCAGCCAATCATCTCCCAATATATCTTTTCGCACGGTCAACTGGACAAGAAATTCCAAATCTTCTCGAAAATATTTTCCAGGAAAATCAGGAATAAGCTTCGCAACGAGAGGATTGCTGGAAATAGATAATTTTAAAATTATAATTTTATAATAACAATGAAAAATTAGACTGATCGCTTACTTCCAACATAAAGGTGAATGAGCGGTCGATTTTAAGCGCGCAATGTGCCAGCTATCCAGTTTTAATTCGCTGAATGCCAGCGTAAACTGTCAACGAACAAAAAATATAAAAACATCATCAATTTTATAAATAAATAAATAAAAAAATTAATCACCATCGCCTCTAGCTTAATGGTTTCGCTTTTTAGTTCTTGACTGCAAAAAACCTTTTAATTAAAAAATGTTTTCTTTTTAAAAAAAATAAAACTTTCGATTTTACCATATAACATTTGGTTTTGTAAGATGGCGTCTAATTCTACTATAAATTGTTATAAATTCGTCAATTAACCCGGCTTGCCTACCATAATAAACAATAATTAGAAAAAAAGGAATAACGGATTTAGTAATCGTTTACCAAGTCATTCGATGCTTTTCTCCTAAAGCTACTAAGTAATTGTACATAATATCCAACACAGTTGAACCGTCATTAATTTGTAAAAATTTTTTCACCTCATCCTCTTCGTTTGTGCTTAATAAGTTACTGACTGACACTTGTTTGCTTTCTAAAAAAAAATTAATCAGTTAATTAATTTTAAAAAAACTTAAGTTTTTGAAAGATAATTTTCTCACCTTCTGACAATTTATCAACATTCAGTGATAAAGGAATTAAATTTTTCGGTTCTCCCGTATTTTCCTTACTTCAAACAAAAAACAATAATATTTAATTTTTACACTTTAAAAAATTAATTTAAGTTTTCATAATACTTTAAACTTTTCGGTAAAAATTTGTGCAATATTTGGCAGTAGTTAACATCCTGTTTCTTAGAAACGCCAGTATTTCTCACCTTAAAACAAACACCTTTAGAAATCATTCAAAATAAAACCTCCGCTTTTCATACCCGAGCAGAGCGCCGTTTACTCAACGAATCTCCAAATTCCATCAAAATTCTCTTTCGTTTTGGCATCCGTCTTGATATGTCATTCAAAATCGCATCTCCGTAAGGTGTACCAGATTGTTCGGCCGGAAGTTGAATTAACACCTCATCAACTTCCATCGTGCTGGGAGTAACATCTGAAAAAAAAATACATTAATTTCAACAAAAAAATTCAAAAAAATACATTAATTTCAACAAAAAAATTCAAAAAAATACATTAATTTCAACAAAAAAATTAAAAAAAATTAATAAAAATTAAAACCTGAAGGAGTCGACGCGTCCACTATAGGAACATTCACAGTAGACGAATCACTAGAGACAATCGCTTGATCTTTTATCGCCAAAGCTGGCCCCGGCATAGACTCTACACAAATATTTTCCACCGGATCTTGAGGTTCCGTTATACATTTACCCGTGTCGACGGTGCAACCGAGCGACTAAAAATAATAATGAAATTAATTTTAATTAATTAATTCGTAGTTGATTATTTACCAGTTTAGGTGCAGCGTCCCAGACATGATTGTAAAGCGCAACCAAACGATTTCCCAAGCATTTCCAACTAAATAACGTTAAAATACGTAAATTTGTTTATATTAATCAACCATTAATTTGTAATTTACGTAAACGATGTTAATGGTTTAGTGAACGACAAAGGCGGTATCTCAGGTACTGTACTCAATTCTCTTTTAACTCTTCTCATCTCCAGTGATTCTTCAATAAACTGAAAAATTAAAAATATAATTGAATACTACTACAATTTGATTGCGTAACGCAATATTACTTTAGCTGCTTCTTCTTTATCGTAGCTTATTTTGTAGATCATTTCATCACTAAATAAATGTTTTTTAAATATAAATTTCACTTTAGGCATTATTTTTATACCATTTTTTAAACAAATCTCCAGAATCCCTGCGAAGTGATGGCTGCTCGCGAAAAATTTGATCCCTAATTGCTAAACCCTTTGTATAATAAGGTTCCTTTTCAAACGCTTGAGCAATGAAATATAAACATGCTAAAAAAAAATTAAATTTTCAGAATTAAATATTGGAAAACAAAATAAATAGATAAAAAAACATACTTGCGTAATCGTTTAATGCGTACAGCAATGTGATTAAGTTGTCTAGGCATGGCCAATGATCAGAATTTAATTTTAAACCCTAAATAAATAATAAAAATTTAAATAAATAAATACATTTTATTTATGTAATTATAAAAACTTCACCTCTTGGAATGCTAATCTCGACAAAGGATAATTATGAATTTTCATTGCAGTGGTTCCAATTTTGTACCAGACAACTACATCAGATCCATCCAACGAAACTGCACTTAAAAACGATTCCATAGCTTTGATATTATCCTGCCGTTGAATTGCAATGCTGGCAAGATTTTTGTAAGTTGAATATTTGAGCTGCAAATTAGGCCGAAGTATGCCAGTGTTTTCGTCAGAATGAATCGCATCAGCCACAAATTTCGTTTGCAGTAACTGCTGATAAAGTTCTTCTGCCTTTTCATGATCGCTTTCGTTTTGCAACTGCAAAGCCTTATTGTATAAAGAAAACGCTTCATCTTCCTGTAATTCACAAATTAAATTAATTATTAATTATTTTTTATTTTTATTTTATTTCTTGCCTGTGCTTCGCGAGTTACTAATTCTGGCTGTGATGAATAATCCGAATCATTTGAATCACTCTCATTCAATGCTGACATACGAATCTAAAAGTAAAAATAGTTACGTTCTGTATTTTATATTTATTTATTTATTATTGTCTCCACTCTCCATCGTTATTACGAACAGTGAATACGGTACTCATATTCGTATACAACACAAATCAGTAATTTTTTTTTTACAATTAAATAAAACGTCAAACAAACTTAGAAACTAATAATTCGCTCTATTCTTACCATTTTAACGTTTTAAAAATGCTTCTCGATAAGTTTATGGTTTATGGTACTATAAACAACAACAACTTGGCAGCCATGATTGTGTATCATCGCCTTCTTACGGCTGAATCCAAAAGCTCCAACCATAACAAAGCCCGTCAAAGCCAAAAAAACAAGCGCCGTTACCTTTATGTTACTCTTCTTATTACAGACCAATAAAATATTCCACTTTGTTTATTGTAGAAAAGAAAAAAGTTTGTAAAACTAGAAAATTCCACAGTTTATTTTAAAATAAAATTTATAAAGAACAGTACTTGACTATAGACACAAAACAATTTGATAAATTTATTTCATTTTCATTTTCAGATGACTATAATACAATATACTATATAATGTAGCATTAAAAATGTTTGATTTTAATTTTTATCCCTGATCATACGATTAGAAAACTGTACATCAATATTTTTATATTAAAAAGTCACCAATCACACACAATATTGCAAAAATACTTGGTGACATTGAATACTTTTAAAATGGCACAGTGGTGACAGTGCTATACAAACATGTAAAATAAAAATCATAATGTTGATGATGTGTATATGCTTGAAGCACTTGATAATTTGTCAGCATGATTTGAAATCTAACAACAAAATTTTAAACACAGTTACCGGTATTTTGTTAATTAAATACAAACAAAATTCCAAAAATAACTTACAACTCGGAAGTGAATTTCTGTGACTGATATGAGGAATGTTAAACACATAAAACCAACAAATTGGATAAACGCTAAAAATTCCTTTAAAAAATTAAATAAATAAAAAAATTAATTAATCAATCTGTAAAATATTACAGAATTTTAAACTCACCCACAATCGATTAATAAATATAGAAAATAAAATCATTTCCATTAATGCATGTGCATTTGCCATCCGCCAGAACCACATAATAATCCACATAACTGACGATTTCAGTTGATCATTCTGCCAATACTGCAAAACAATTAAATAAATACATTTAAAAAAAATCACGATATTGTATGTATGATTTTACCAATTGATCTTTCGATGCTTCAGTATTTTCCAATAATCGATGATAACCTGAGATATATCGATCCCAAAATGCAGCACTGATTAACAATTGGAGCGAGAAAAAACCAAGAACAGTGACTATTATTCTTTTTTGACTGCTAGTTGAAGGCCCATTTATTGCGTTTTCGATGTTGGCTAGGTGTAATTTGGTCATTGCTCGGCGTGGCAATTGAATTTTACGCAGGTACAAGAAACATCCAATAATAAGAGCTGCTGTGCCGAAAGCGTCTGTTATTCCGTCCACTATATATCCAATTGATCCAAAATCGGAAATGATTAGCTCTTGCTTCCTTCTCACACGGGCCACCACACCATCCAAACTATCGAGAAAAGCACGAAATTCAAATAGCAAAACTCCAGTTTGTCGTATTAGACGTGAATCAGATGCAAGCAACCGAGCTGCCAAAATTGCCACAAATACGTGAAATACACTGATCATGTTTGGCGTAATGAAGTAGAATGTACCGCTGAAATTAGTCACCTGCAAGTATTAAAGAAATATATATAAGAAAGTAGTTTTATTAATTAGGCTTCTCCTCAACAGTCAGGGGAAGGGTCCTGAGCCCGAAAATGGCTACCCATACCCATACCCATACCCATGCCCATACCTACCCATACCCATGGGTAATGGGTGGGCAGTGGTCTCTAAATAAATATCATGGGTTGGGCGTGGGTGGGTAACTGATAAAATAGTGTAAATAAAAAAATTACGTTTTTTGTGAACGCCCATCACACATGCATCTATTGCGTGCCGGACAGCTGACGTTCACTAAAAATGATGTATTTGGTATTCCTCCGTTGCGCGTTGATCGAACACGCGCCTCATTGCGCATATATTTAAAACAATCTAGATGTTTGCCAATAATACGCGATGGGTATGAATATGGGTGGTCTGGCGACAAAATTTTTGGGTCATGGGTAGGCGTGAGTGGATAGGCCTAGGAGTTTTTCATTAGTGGGTAACCATTTGGGGTACCCACCACATAGGTCATTTCGGGCTCTGGTCTAAAGGGGCCCCCTGGTACATGTAAAAAATGTATTTTTTGGTCTAGAAATGCGTTACATCAGTGATATAATGCATTTTTTCAGTGATGTAACGCATTTCTAGACCAAAAAATACATTTTTTACATGTATTTACGTCACTAAAAAAATGCATTATATCACTGAAAAAATGCACTGAAAAAATGCATTGTATCACTGAAAAAATGCACTGGATCACTGAAAAAATGCACTGTATCACTGAAAAAATGCACGGTATCACTGAAAAAATGCACTGTATCACTGAAAAATGCATTGTATCACTGAAAAATGCATTTTATCACCGAAAAATGCATTTTATCACTGAAAAAATGCATTTTATCACCGAAAAAATGCATTTTGCCACCGAAATAATGCATTTTGTCACCGAAATAATGCATTTTGTCAACGAAAAAATGTATTTTAGCACTGAAAAATGCATTAATTTGCTGAAAATGCAATTTTTCCAGCCCAAAATGAATTTATTGCTCATAAAAATACATTTTTCCACCTGCAAATGGATTAATTTTGCTTGAAAATGTTGTGAAGACAAGGAGTCATTTCTGAATACATATTTACGATGACCCCTGTCGTAAGTGCTCCGGGGGAATAAAGCAATATCTTTAATATTGTTTGCTAAATGTGTTTAACAGGGGTTATCATTTTATCTATTTTATGAACTTCAAATGAATTAATAACTAGTCAATTAAAAATCTTATTTCAATTTCACAGGGCCAAATACACTGAAATTTTAGTGGTTAGTGTAATGTATCACTTGTTTGTGCGCACCCATGCACACTTGCATTGTGTTGGAGTACTGATGTGTGAATAAAATGCTGGAATGTTCATCACTTGTCACGAATTCCAAGCACTCGGTCGATTTTGACTTAAAAGAAAAAAAAAAATAAGAACCTCATTAAATATAGTTGCCGCTGGAATGTGGATGTATTGATTAGCTGGATCAATCATCATCATTTTAATAGTAAGGCCATTAAAAGGTGCAAAAAGTCCTTGCAATCCACTGTGAGGTTGATGTGCTGGTGCGGTTGATGTCGGCTGTAGAGGTTCACGACCTTGAATGTGGTAATAAAGCGCCACGTCCATCCACATGAAGTATAAAAGAATTAGAAAACCGCCTAATAGCGATCCCCTGTGTTCCATTAGAATGCTAGTCATGTTGAGTCTGCAAAGAAAAGTGTTAATTTTAACGTCTGCAGCTCTTATGTTGGAAATAAATGACGACACGACAACCGACACAAAATGCTGGTCTCCCCAATCGCAGCGCAGTGAAACCAACTTTTTGTTATTATGAGTTATGGGCATTCAGATTTAGAGCAATAAATTTAGGGTTGCTTAATTTTTTTATTAACAGTTTGCTATTAATTTACATGTGATTATTTAGTCGTAATTTGATTTAAACAAAATCTTTGCTCGAAGAATATTACATGGGCTGCGAATACCCATATAATATTCTTTGAGCAAAGCCAGAGAGTCAACATTGAGAGGTTTTGTAATTTTGTGATTTTGTATTATCACAGAATCAATTTTTTTTGATGCCATTAAATTCGATTACGCGATTCCAACATTTTGAAATTAGTTGTGTGACTCAACCATCGTAAAATTTGATACCGAAAACTCTGTTTCAATTCAATTCAATTCACACACGCTATAAAAAATTTAAAAATTAGGTACAATATTATTTTAACAGTTTCCCTTCATCTAGGCACTCAAATGCCACTGTTTGCTTTCTTGACGCGATCTAAACCTCCCCATAAGATCCCTTTCTTCACGTGTATAACACGTCCACTAGGAAGCCTACCAAATTCAGCAATCGCCAAAATGATCAGTTGGGCTTTCAACCACCAAGGGGTGATAGCAACGCATAACAGGTCCACCATACTCAGCAAGACCAAACTTTTTACCCCAAACGCGAACATCGTGGAAGTGGGAGTATATGGCATCCCTTGCACACACTGCAACAAAGTGTACATAGGCCAAACAGGCAGAACACTGGCAATAAGAGTCAAGAAACACGCCAAACTAATAGAAGACAAAAGCGACAAAAGTGCCTTGATGAGACACATCAATGAAACGCAAGGCACACATACATTCAATCTAGATCAAGCATATATGATTGAACAAGAATCCAACAAACAACTAAGAGAAAGCAAAGAAAGTCTATACATCAATAGGATGATTAGTGAAGGAAGATACCTGAATGGTAACAGGAGGTCAAAGGCACAGAATGGTGCTACAAAACTCTATACACAGACCAGGTCTTGGAATTCAAAAGAAAAATGACAGAAGTAGAAGAAGCGGAAAGAATAGAAGCAGTACCAGACAGACAGGAACAAAAGAAACAAACCAAGATAAAAGAGAAAAAGATAATGTAGTAAAAAGAAGCAAGCGCACAAGAAATGCGCCAAATCGATTTAAACCATAAAAAGTCGGCCGTTTTTCGAGCACAGCAATACGTAGGGGCGATGTACACTAGAGGCACGTCGTGCATAAGTATTCCATCGCCGCAGGGCGTTGCGTAATCATAATTGCATGAGTATACACAGTGACAAAATAAAATGAACATCACAAACCACTGAAGAAAACCAGCAATGCTCGAAAAAGTTTGGGGACAAAGTAGTCAGTAAGTTAATTATTGCAATACACGCACAATGACTAGTATCCACCTTGAAAATGTCTTCAAATTGCATACTTTTAAAGAGTTTTAGTAACGTCTTACGTCTGTCTCTCAAATGAATTCAACTTGCTTACAAAATTGACAAATACCCTAGTTTTTAAAAGATAACATCTATTATACGTCTTTATATCATCTTCAGTATCCCCCATCAACACTTTTTGTCGTCTGAAAACCAAGAAAAGTACAGCAAGATAATAAAAAGACGTCTTGAAGATCAACTTAGGCTACTTGCGAAGTCATGCAATCCGCACTCAAGTTTTAATTCTCTGTTATTACTCGAACAATATTTTTTTTTAATTTGGAATTTATTTCCTACGGTCAATCAATAAACCGAAAAAATAACTACGGAATTGAATGCACTTAAAAATCAACTTCAACACACATCGTTATACAGTATATGCAGCATATATTAAACTGCGCTCGCTTGTCTCGCTGCCAGCAGTTTACTTCCACTTTCTTCGTTTAAATAACTTATTAAAAGCATAAATTTTTAAAATCTATTATTAAATTAATAAATAATTGTTCTGACTACCTTGGAAAAAAAAAATGAAGAGTTGCTCTCATCCGTTTAGATGCTTGGTTGTAGTGAGAATGGCAAAAAACATACTGACAAACTGAAAACGAACCCAACATCCTTTTTCCCCATTCACATTTTTCCCAACAAAACAAGTATATTAAAAAGAAAGAAAAAAAAAAAAAAAAATGGTAACTCCCTTTCATTTAATTTTACAGAAGTGTTTTTCAGGCAGCAGCCATTGTAATAACTACGTGTCATTCACTGCAACCCCACCAATGTCACAATCAGCAGATGTACAAGAATACTTAACAGACTCCAAATAATCCCTCAATGTTTGCATCAACAGCGTAACTTCGTCACTAGTGAAACAAACAAATCGATGCCAATAATTACATTAATATTACATCAGTCAATTCGGTAGATCCACGAACATGTCTAGTTTTGTACTGAAAAGTGTTTCATCATCAAAAAGATGAGATAAAAATGGGAAAAGATTATATGAGATAAATAATTCCCACGGTAATTTGGCCGCACTTAAAAATAAAATAAAATTACAAACCCGAAAAACGATTACGTAATTAAAATTTGTTTAATCCCGGTGATCCAACATCATAAAATTAATTTAAAAAAAAAAAATTATTTAAAATCATTTCAGGTCGATCAATATTGGAAAAATTGAAAATACATTAATAAAAGCAAAACCAAAACAACAAAACAAACTTAATATCAAGTCACAAAATGTGCAAAACTCACCTAACTATCGTCAGTTAATTTGTCATTTTGTCTGCCCTTTGCATCGCATCTGCCCATTGCTATTTTACCCTGTCACGTGAAGCGCCATCGATCGATGTCATTGCATGTGAATTTCATCACATTTAAAACAAAGCTATTCAAAACTAAGTTCCCATTCCAGTAACGAAAAATCAATTCGCTAGCAATTCGATTTGATTAACAATACCTGCAAAACTGCAGCTAAAAATAAATCTTTTTCAAGTTCCAATCACTATAACAAGAAAGCTCTTTCCTATACTCATTAAACCACATTTTGCTTCCAAGAATTGCCGGTAATGCCTAGAAATCCTATTCGACTATTGCGCAAATCCAAATTGCGTGCCGTGTTAAATGCTTTATTTATTTCCAACTCTACCAATCTTTTATCCCATCAAAATAATGAGTATGATTACTTAGTTTTCCATTGCCCTACTTGTAACCCAACTTCACTATTTAATAAATGTTGTGCTCTATATCATAGTGTTTTAGTAGATCATGGTCAAACGTCAAAAAAACTAGACAACCTCATTAAGCCCCTTAATTTGAGTGCTGAATCCGGGGTATTTGAGTCCCCTGTAAAAATTAAAGCATCAAACTTGACAAAACCACGAGGAAATAAAACTGAATAATAAAATTGCAAAATGTAAATTTCTTTTCCTCCTAAGCTCAAACTATCAAGCTGTAATTACTGTGTCTGAGCCAATTTCACCCCCTTTTATATCTTATCGACAGCTTTGACGTCCGTGTAATAAATCAAATTAAAGATTAAATTAACCTAACCTAACCTTACCGTGGACATTATGTGACACGGGACGTGTATGGGGCGTGTTGGGGCGTGCGTACCTGGACCAGCACTGGATTTTAAATGTAAGATAGACAAGATGCATCACTTGTATAATTGAAATTATGTCAACAAACCTTGTTGCTGATGGTTTCGCTTGATGATGATTTATTCCACGGAAGTTTTTTCTGACGATGTTATTGTTGACAGCACAGTCCGATGGTTGTTTAAGCGGAGCGGTTCATTTCGTGGCTTTCCGGGGGTATATTAAAGTAATATTGATTTGCATTTAGTTTTTTCTTGTGGGAGAATTGACATAGATTCAAAAACTCACAAGTTTGTTGAGTGTCATGAGTAGATTGTAACCAAGGTAAAGTTATCACCTCATGAGATAAACCAATGTGAAGAGAAGCGCACAATACGCTCGAAGTAACCCAGACTCAACAACCGATCAGCGCTGGTTATAAAAGGTGAGATTCAGCGTTTAATGTCAAATTCTGTAATTAATTGCCGCCGCCACTAGTAACGAAAGAAATATTTATTGTGTGATCATATACTCAAATTTTTATCGTGGACAATTGTTTTGACTTCAATTTTGGTTAAAATTAGTTATAAGTTTCAATTAGATGCGGCGGGGTGAATTTTCTTGTGTTTTAGTTTTTCTTTGGTTATTCTTATCGTTTCTTCGATTTGGTATTCGTAGTCTTTTTCTGATCAGGATTTTTGATATTCTTTCCGCAACTCGCGCCAAATCTTCAACAAATCTCGCACTAGATCTCGCGGTTTCACTTTCGTTTATCTTTAGATGGAAATTTTTTTTTCTTCCTTTGTTTTTTATTTTATGAGTCAACGTCTTTGCTTGTTGTGTAGAATGGGAGAATTTGGAAAATGTAAAATTTATGGCAAATTCTTTTATCTTTTATTAAATTAGACCAGGCGTGTCTTCTGACCGTGAAATCTGTTGAGGCTTATTAAAAGATATTCAAAGTCTTATAAGGCCAGTTTTGAACTTTTCTAGAAGCGTGAATTCCCCGCAAAACAGTTATTAGTGCCGGTATAAAATGAAAATTTACTTCAAAGAAAAAAATAAAATAAAATCTGTTTATTGACGAAGCAATTCCACAAAAAAACAATATAATCTCCAGTGGCATAACTGTTTTGTTTTATTTTGCTCAACTTTGTTCCACTTTACTTCATTTTGTTCCATTTTACTCCATTTTGTTCCATTTTACTCCATTTTTTTTCCATTTTGCTCCGTTTTGTTCCACTTTACTCCATTTTATTCCATTTTTTTCCATTTGGCTCTATTTGGCTCCTTTCCATTACGCTCCATTTTACTCAATTTAGTTTCATTTTACTCCATTTTGTTTTATTTTGTTTTATTTTGTTCCATTTTGTTCGTGTGTTCCAGTGGCATCGCTATAGGGAGGTACGGAGTGCATCACTAAAGGGTGACAGCATAAGTTATCACTAGCTCTAGTGATGCCACTACACATCTATTGTAAATTTGATTCATTCTTTTGTTATTTATTGTGGTATAAAATAATAAAAATCTTTATTGCAGTTTGTGTCGGCCCAAAAAACTTCACTGCAACGCAGTGTGCGCTAAAAGCACACCCGTGTTTTCCTTCACTGCATCGCACCTTGTAAAAAGCACGCTAGCCTTCTAAAGTAAATTGAATTATGTCACAAAATTTGCCATTTGATTTCAGTTACAAATCCCTTCTTCTACTTAATTCCTCTAAATGGATTAGGGTAATTTAATAAAAATGCATTTTCCTTAAAATCCATCCTTATACTTATGATGCCATAACATCATAAGGATGGACATTTATATGGAAAAAGTCAAACAGTCACATTATAACCGTATATACTTTATACAGTAAATTTGTGTATTTGCGGGTTAGCACTTGAATTATAAACTTATGTTATAAAAGAATCCTGAATCTCCAATGAGATCCAAGAATTAACTCATCTTATCTAATCCCAGTTCACACAAACTGGATACCAGGATCACTTCATCAATTTAGGCAAAAACCCAACCTGAAAGAGAGCTTAATCCCTAAGGAATGTTTGTGAAACATTCTACTTTATACTCAAAATGGATTTTTTTGATTGAGTATTAATTCTATTGAGTTAGTAGGTCCTTATTTCTTAAAAAATAAATTTACTGTAATGTATTTCTCACTGTATTATACTTAAAAGTTTGTGCTGCACAGTGGTGTAACGTGCTCTGGTGTTGGTTCTTATAACTTAGATATCAAAAACGTCACAAAATTCAGGCCTTCGTTATAATAATCTGTTACAAGAGTATAAAGTTATAACTCTACTTTGCAACTCTCTATTTACAACCCACAAGTACTCTTCCGTAAACCCTATGAGCGCTTCATTCTTATTTCCATACTTTTAACCAAATTTTACTGTTCTGACAGACTTAGTTTAGGAGTGCTTTGTGCTGCAACACAAAGACTCATTTCTGTAAGTAAAACAATAAAACAGATCCACTATACACTTTTTGTGCTTCACTCACATAATATGCTATAGTGATCGATCCTCTCAGTGTTTGAGGTTTGGTTCCAGGAAAGATGAATCTTTAATTCATTTGATTAAGGTTCCTTTCTCAAGTAGTTTCCACATTTTTCACTTGTTCTAATTCAAATACTAGTCCAAAGGTGCCAACTTTGATTTTCATCTGGAAAAGACAGTCCAGTCTAACTGGTTCTGTCAAATACCTCCAATTGAGGTTTCTGTGGTTTCCCCAGTTCCCAGTGCAAATGCAAAGTCGGGGCTACAAGAAAATCAGCCCGCACCACAAAATACTCCTTGCAAACCCAGACAGGCATTCTTGTCTTTGTGATCATGACTATATGCAAAACTATATACGTTCAAATTTCTCATTATTGAGAAGCATTGAATAATAATTTTAATACTGCCATATCCGTCTTGTAACTCTTCAATAAATACTGTACATAACAGTTTCTGTACTTTTATTTATGTTCTCCACCTTTAATCGATGTCTTGATGACATTGATATATGTTTGCATCAACTGCCAGTTGCCACGTAATCTAAATGTTATTGATGTTTTACTAGGCACATTTGAAAAGTCATTTACACTAAACAGCATTTTTAATCATTTAAACTGCTTTATTGAGAGTTATCTCAATCTAATATCAAAAATGGCAGCCAATTTAGTCAAATCAGTCATAGTGGGCATGTGCACAACATTGTGTTTTTAAATGCAGTGACTCCAATTGACTCCAAAGGGCACAACGGTCATTCAGATGATCTCCAGTTTGTACCATAAATTAACCCAACTGTATTTTCTCTCAAAATAAGCATCTGATACCCACAGAAACCTCAGGTAATCTTGATGGTCAGACGCTATCGAAACCTGAAGAAAAGCCTGCTCAATATGGGAATGTGTATATAGAGCTACCCAACGTAGCACTAATGGTATGTAGCGCTAACCTACAAAAGGCTAATGGTATATTGATATCGGATGTAAGGCTAAATTACAAAGGGCT
>JAQFXT010000440.1:0-37892 GCA_034683725.1 Strigamia crassipes
ATCCCACGACCTATCCAGGCGCCATTTTTTTTCCCGTAATGGCCTAAAATTTCATCCCCAAAGGTCATAATAAACCAATGTCATGTGTAACTGTCATTAACTTGCCTAACAGTTTAACTTTTTAACATATTTAATGTTTTTTTTTTTTGAGGGGGTTTGCTATGCGTCAAAGATAAAAACTCTATTATGACTAATTCACTAATGTGAAAAAATTTCTATTTTTAAATGCACCTATGGTGTTTTCACTTCCGATTTCCAGAAATCAAACCTTTATTTTTCTTGCAGACATACTTGCAACAACAACAGCAAAAAAAAAAAAAAAAAAGTCTGATGCAAACTGCAAAGTGTACCCTGACTTAATTTAACCTTTTTATCAAACTGTTCTATTTCAATTGGCCTTTAATTGCAGAGGGTGAATGTGAATGGTTCAAACCAGCCAACCCAGTTAATAACATAGCAGCAAAATCTAAATATAAGATAACCCAATCAATCAATCAATTAATCATTCTGAATAAATAAATAAATAAATAAATAAATAAATACAATTTTCATTAAATTAAAAAAAAAAAAAAAAAATTTCCTTAGCATAACAAGCACTTAAGTTACCATTAACCATTCGTTATCAGAAACAAGATAGAGGTTTATGAAACTCATTAAAGTGCAGAACCACAAAACAAAACCCTAAATAAAACTCGTGTTGAAGATTACATCTAAAATACAGATATAAACCAGAAACAAGACGAGTAAGAAGAGAGAGAAAGAGACAGAAAAAAAAATTGTTCTAAATGATGCAACAACTTTTAATTTACCACCAACCACGACCACTCGAATGCATTAAGCAAATGAAATTAAATGGCAAATGTGTTGCCAAAGCCTTTGTGCTTGAAACCCATCAATTCTAACCTGCTCACAAATTCATTAAAACCTTCAATTTTCATCATCACAATCATATCTCGTCCTTTACTTGGCACAAAGAATAAGAAATAAATGCCATCCTCAATCAGAATTCCTCCATAAGCCCCATTTTTCTTTGCCCTTTTGCCTCACATTTCCACAAACCTCAATCAAGCATTTATTTTCTCTCTCTCTCTCTCTCTCTCTTTTTTTTTTGTTATTTTTTCTTCATGGAAAATTTAATTCCATGAACTGTATAGATGAATCATGAGTCGAGAGCAGACACGATTAGTTGAACTAATCAGTGATTCATTCCAAGTGGTCGTTTCTAGCACTTATCGCATTAATAATTGCGGGTATAATCAATGTCACCTGTGTCATTCCACTACCAGGGTGAAAAATTTACTCAAATCGATACTAATTTCCTGTTTATCAATATTCATCGTGCATGAATTCTTGATTTTCACTGTGTCTTTCAACAGGTAGAAACGCTACCAACTTAGTATTGCATTTTTCAATTCCCCATGTTATGTGACATGTGGTCAAATAAATAAATAAATAAGTACGGACAAATCATTTTTATTTCTCAAAATTTAGAATGCTGGACATGTGGGGAGGTGTGGTCATTTTATTACGGTATTTTGAGTTGCCCCAAAATGGGTGCCTGGCTTGAGTCCGATCCGGAGATGGCGATAATTTATCAAGATGGCGCCACTCCGCTCATGCGTAATAAGACTCGGACATCCGGTGGGGTTTGAGCATGAGTCTTGCTTCTTTTATAGTTTGTCACTTTTTCTTCTTCTTCTTCTTCTTCTTCTTCTTTTGTTTACGCATCGGTGATCTTGGACAACAATTTATAAATCACTTTAGGTGCGAGAAACGTTTCCATGATTTCTTTTTTCTTCGAACAAAACTTTACAAGCAAAAAAAATTACGTAAAAAAAAATCTTATCTGGGAAATTTATTTATCTTCATCTCACCTCATCATTGATCTTGCGGGTCGGTTTAGATCACAAAATAATTATTTGCCAAACAACAATTTGTCTGTGGCGTACCGGCTGTACCCGCATCGCGAGGGGGCCCACGGCCAAAACCAAGGTCCCAAAATCTTAGAGTTTAAAAAAAAAATAAAAAAAATGAAAGGGGCCCACGACCGAAACCAAAGAAAGGGAAAAACTGAGGAGGCCCATATTCTGTAGTCGCGGGGCCCCTATGTTAAGTCGGTACGGCACTGCAATTTGTATAATGAAATGAAATCACCTAACCTATCCAAACGCAATGACAAATGACAAATGACAAATCCTAAATCGAATTCCCTTCAATAAACAGACATTTGCACACAACAGTTGATCCGAAACGTCATAAAATGTCAAAAACGGCGGTCGTTTTTTAAAGATGGCTGAAATATATGAAGTTTATGAGACAAATTCCCGGGAGAAAAATCAAATCAAATCAAAGAGTTGGAAACATTCGATCGACGCAATAATTTCAAATCGTATGATTGCAGCAGTTGTTTAAGCCTTATTCTATTTTATATCTTCATTTTCATTTTCATTTTCATTTCATTTGCCAATTGAATCTCATCTCATCTCCGTATTGAATTCCTTTCCCCATATCCAAAACACATAAACTGGCAATTACTTCCTGCAAATATTCTGATTAATGACATTACATAAATTGTAGCAAAGGGCTGTATCTGTACACGTGGAGGAAAAAAAACCGAATCGTAATAAAATAAATGAAACAAATGCTTAAATTACAGAATTCTGATAAAGTTGGCAGGTGATATCTTGTTGCAACCGAACCCATATTCGCAAACAAGGTTGTGTATGGGACACAATGACGTCATCGAAATGCAGCTGCCAATTAACATGTTGATAACAACCTACGTCCAATCCCGCCAAGGTCAACAACAAATGCAGGATGAGGAAGAAGAAAAAAAAAAGGTATGGTGGCACTATGAGGACAGGAGTTCCATATGGGTCAGGGTTAGCACTTATTTACATATTGACAGGAAACAAGTTGCGTTTAAACTAGATAATTTTGTTCAGGTGTAATAAATTATTCCATTATCAATACGTAGATGAAGGAAGGGATGTTAAACTTGTATTAAATCCTCAATTGGTTTTCGAGAAAAATGGAAATGCTGGATGAACGTGTGAGGTCATAGCCAGGAAATCTGGACCCTTTTTTTTATGATTGTTTATCTTTTACCCCTAAAGCTTCGCTGCACTTCCCGGACAAATAAAATTTAACTGCAAAATTTTGAAGAAAGAAAAAGTCCATTTCTCTTGACTTTTGTACTCTGGTCTCAAATACACATGATAAATGAAAAATGACAAGAAAAGCTAAAGAAAATTTTCTTTTCATTTCAAATATAAAATTGGACCTTGGAATGCTGGCCAATATGTTTGTTCAAATTGATTTCAATTTTCAACAGTTAGCTTTTGATGATTAGTTTCTCATGTTGTTCGGGGAAGAAACGTATTGCCCACTTTTCCATGGTGAATAATCTTTCAAAATATTTGCATGTGGAAAATACTAAATAAATATTTGTTTACTTTTGAAATAAATTTTTTTTTCCATTTTTTTTTTTTATACAAACTCGTGTATACTCTTCAGTTACCAGGTTTTATCCTAATTAGATAAATTTAATTTAATTTAAAAATAATGCTTTATCACTTTTTCTAAGAAATTAAACCATGAAATCTTGCTTATTTTTTAATCCGTTGCTAATTATTTTTTATTTATTTAATTATTATTTTTTTTTAATTTTCTTACATTTAAACAAATTAAATTAAACCTTCCTTGCTAATTAATTTTCATCTTCATTCTTGTATAAATGAAAGAGAAAAATGGTGCCTAAAGGATTCTGTTGGGAGATAAGCGAGCTTACACAGGTGTGACTTAATTTACCTTTCCACTCGGACTAATAGCACAAAATATAATTACTCGCCACCATTCTTTTCTTTATCCCAAACAAACAACTGTGATATAAAAGAAAAATATTCTTTCCTAGTAAAAATCAAATAAACGTGGTTAATTCTGCACTGCAGGGAAACCAACATCCAGCGACAATAAGGGGCAGCAAACGAACTAATTAACTTTTCTCATTTATTTTCCAAAAAAAAAAAAAAAAAAAAATCAAAAAATCAAAAAAAATCAAAATCGATTTAAATTCCTTAAAAAATCGCCATTCTTGAACGATTAGCAAAACACATACTCATTTAATTAGCAATTTGTTAACCCATTAAATCTGTACGGATCAAGCTTGTTGATGAGCAGCACAATAGAAAACAAACACTCGAGATTTAACGACTGTCATCAAAGGTGGAATCTCTCTTCACCGAACGAACTGGGAATAGAAAAATAGAAAGGCAACTGGTTGGGTGGATCAGCACAGACCAAAGATCCTGAAACACCTGTGTGATAAAAATATGGATATTAGCGGGGGTGTATGGTTCAGCGTTCAAGGGACTCTCCGACCACACCTCCTCGTGGCAACAATTCCAACGGAACATTCAAAATGAATAGAAAATTTTATTTTTTTTTTAAGTTGATATTAAATGAAATTTAAATTCCAGACATCTCATTAAAAAAAAATAAATAAAAAAAAGTCACAATTTATAAAATTGAAAATATTTCTTGAATTTTGAATGGTTTTTATTGTTGTGTATTTCAAATGGTTTTGGGTTTCATGCGAAAATCAAACTCAACTGTTTCTAATACACGCTGAAATTAAATTTATGGTGAAATCGGATTCAATCTACATAATCGATTTGGTAGGATATTTTCGTGAGCAATGGAATATTTGCTACGAAATTTGATCACAGTGAAGCATACACACTCGATTTAATCAAATTTCGAAACATAAGTATATTCAGTTCTACACAATATTATTGTGCCAAATTGATTTTGTCTAATATATTTTTATTTCTTTTTAAATTTCTGCGGGATCAAATTTATTCGATCGATCTTCGGAAAATTCAAGATGGCTGCTAAAAAAAACACTGATTAAATTAAAATTTGATACAAAACAAAAGAAACAATAATTTGTAATAACGATTTTTATTGTTAAGTGTAAAACGTGATCGTTTGCGACAACATGACGTCACTATTAATGATCTGTAGGTTCGTTGATGCAGTAGCAGAGTAGCAGCGAAGAGATTTTCAGTCACAATGGGAAAAGTACAAATTTGCGATAATTGAACAATTTGTGTCAATAACGTTTTGAAATGTTGAAAGAAAAATGAATAATACGAATTGGAATTTGTTATTGCAAATGGGAATAAATAAAAATAATCTCAAAAGTTATTAAAGTGCAACAATTTCGAAACAAGTCCGTATTGATGGACCTGTGAACTTTTCGCATTCCCCTTTCTACATGATACATCTCCTTTTTTTCAAAAAAAAAAAAAAAAAAAAAAAAAAAAAAAAAAAAAAAAAAAAAAAAAAAAAAAGATGCGACTAATAAAAAAAGAAAAAAAAGAAAAAAAGAAAAAAAGGCAGGATAAAAAAAAAAGGCAGCGAGAATCCAGCGATTTCATTCTTTGGCAACTGAAGCAAGCGTTTGAAAAACTTTAGCTGAACGGGACTAACTGCAAAACAGGCCCTATAAATAGTTGATCACACTTCAAGGTAAAAGAGAGAAAGGAAGGAGGCGAGGGGAAGAGGGATCACATAGCACACAGAACAATGGCGCTAGCATCTCAAGTTACCTTTGAGCTGATTCAGTGGCGTCTATTAAGGGTAGAGCTTCTCCTCTCAATCATTGATTTGCACAATATGGCGTCCATGTCGGGTTCAGTTTCCCTGCATAATTCAGAGGGTAATTTTTGTCATGCATTACCTTTTATTAAATTCAAAGGCACAAGGACGCTCCGCCATAATGCGATCACCAAACGAGCAAAGAAGGGGTCGGGGGTCGGGTGAGCAAGATGAGAGCAAGAGAAAGAGCGAGAAGGGGGGAGGTCAAACGAATCGGGGGGGTGGGGGTGTGGAAGTGAGGGAAATAGGAAGGGAACGCGCCATTAAAGGATTCTATCAATGAATGCAAAGTGAGGGCTCTAGTGAATGATTGATGGTTCCACCTACGCCTCAGGTGCAAATGGCATTAGTGCAATGCTAATAAGGAATGTCAGGAATGTGCTAAGAATTTTTTTGACGACATTTATTATTTATTTCTGCTTTTTCTCCCCCTTCTTCGAAGTTATGAATAAGATTTAACGCGAGTGAAAAACCGTCAGGCGTTTCCACCTATAGGTTTGACGCTTAGAATAAAAATAAAAATAAAAATAAATATGAAAAATGTATAGATAGAAATATCAATTTCCTGAAAATTTTGCTTTTCGATAATCGATTTGACCATTAGTCAACGTGTGGCCCATTGGCTCACTTTTAATCGTGCGACAAAAGACGATTTTTTTTTCTTTTCCATAATTTTATAAAATTTATATATCAGTCATTATAGATATACGTTTTAATTTTTTTTGAGTTGTTCCCTTCTAAAATGTATTAAATTATGCTGTGAAATACAATTAAATCAAATTGGAAAACTTTAACTCATCATTCCGCGCACTTGCATTTCATTTCCTCGACTTTTTATTGAAATATCGACGAATTAATCATTTTGAAAAAAAATATTCCCGAAATTGATCGGCTGTTAAATCAAAACTTTTGACTTTTCAATTGAAAAATAAACCCACTGCATAAGTAAAGCCGATTGCAATAATAATTTGCCATCAACAACATTTTCATTAATCAACCATGAAATCCTAAGGTGGCTCTCACGCGCGCTCACCTCTTTCCATCCTCCAATCACAACCCGCGATACAAGCGCAACCTGGGCACCGGGCCTATCGAAATCGATCGCTCAAAGCTCCGTCTCTACTCATTGGCCACGTTTAAACTCAAACTGGCACCAGCGAGGGGGATAACGGTGTAAAAATCTGTTAAGGCACTTTCCCTACTCCCATACCCCCATCCACCCCTCTCCCCCACCACCGCACCCCTCTTACACATTCTATCGGCGCATGTATCACTAAAGGCTGCATAAATATTGCAAGCACCTCAGCGGAAAAATAAACATAAACAGCGTCCCTCGCAAACCAATCTGCGACGCCCCTCTCCGGGCGCCCAAGGCGCGTGCGCAGAGCCAATCAATGACGCCCACTTGAGAGATGCACGCGTCTCAACCCGTTCGCGCCCCCTCGCGTTTTATAAAAGGTGAGTTGCTTTTTTCTACTCCTCAACTTTCGAACTCAGCTTGCGAGCCATTCAAAAAAATCAACCGATTATCAATGTTTTAACGATTATTGCTTAAGGAGCTCCCATTGGTATCATATTTAATCTTCAATTTTTTTTCCTCCTTTCCCCAAAATGAGGCGTATTATTTTTTCTGTCCCCAAGAGAGTTGTGAAGACTGTAAGTAGAAAAAGAAAAAAAAAAAAAGAAACTGATAAATAAAAATTGGAAGGGGGGAGGCAGAGAAAAGTGTATAAAAAGAACAAAAGAACATCAGCCAGGAGGAGACTTTTGATAGAAAAGCTAAGACGATGACATCTATTTTTAATGTGTTTGATATGGGCAACTGTGGACATTGGGGACATGTGCCTTGCTACAGTGAAACCATGTTGCGCCAATAGACATTGTATAGAAAAGTGTATTAGGGTGAAGCCCCCTTTTTGATTTTTCAATAATGATTTTTCAGAGCTGCGCTGTTGCTGTGTAAAAACAAGAAAGATATAAAAGAAATTTGGTGAAAAATAAAATCTTTTTCTGGATTTTGTATATTAAATTCTAATTCTATAATTTTATTTTTATTTAAATCGGCTCAATTATAAAAATTAAAAAAAATAAATGATTACTGCAGCTAATGATGCATTTAAAATACCACTAAGAAATACTGTATATCCTGTTGTCAGTCAAATAATAATAGTTAAGTTACATAGAAATGTCATTAAAGATTCATATTAAACCTCCCTTCAACCAGCAGTCATTTAAATATAATGATACAACTATCAGTTTCATAGATTTTACACCTCCATTTAAAACGCACTTCAATATTTCAATTTTTCCCATTAACTATGCTTTTAGTATAAAAAGAAAAGAAGAAAAAAATCTTTGCATCAATTCAGCAACTGTGAACAACAGCAGCAGCAGCACAATCTAAAATAAAATCTCACCATATCATTTGTTTATGATTCTATAACTCCCACTAACACTATCATACTAATGCTAAAGTTTGAACAAGATGCAAAGTTTACCTTTTGTATATACTTCTCTCACCACAGATGGAGTGGGAAGTAGGGTGGTGGGGAATGCTATTGGTGTCACCAGATGCAGATGGACAGTGGCCAGAAACAGCTCAAAATCATCCATTATTCACCAACATGCCATAACACTTGATAAAGTTGACAGATATCCCCCTCCTGCACTGCAACAACTATCTAAACCCTCTTTCTAACAAACTCATTTCAAAATGCATTTTTAAGGCCAGTTCGTACTAGGAGGGTATGAGACGATGCACAATTCCTATAAAACTTATTTCGTGTTTGTGTTTGGTCCCTCCTACAAAATCCCCTATGATTCTCTCTTGGGTCAACAGAAGGCCGCAGGAAGAGGAAGAGGGCAAGTATAGTGGACAGCAATGCATATGACTGTTTTGTATATAAAGCTTGAGCTTAGAATTCTATCAAACCCTTTGTCACATTCAGTTTTCGAGGCGATTCTATTGTTTATTGCTTTTGTCATGTACAGAAAATTGAGGTTTTGTGTATGTTGAGGTACAGAAGGAAAATCAATGTGTTGATAAACTACATGAGAGGAGTTGATTTACTTCATAAACTGAAGTAATCATGAGTAGCATTAATAGTTAAGCTTATTGAAGTGTATAAATACATCAAACATGAAAAGAGTAAAGTATTAAGAGTAATCGCATTCCTAAATGGCATTTAAATAAGGAATAAGGCATTTAAAAATAAGTTTGTCATTGAATATAAATTAAATAACAAATGTTTTTTTTTTTTTTACGCCTAACTTGAAGTTGTGTATTTTCTTGTGTTATTTTGAATTTGTTCAATTAATCCAGTTTATGACGCCAATAGGAGATGCCCGTCCGGAATGTGAGTGACACAAGGAGCGTCATACGGGACAACTTTCACAAAAGGCCCCAACCTTGTACTTGCAGTGAGAACTGGCGAAACATCATAGAACTCAAAAAGGTTGGTTGGATATGTTTTGTCATAGAAACATTAGGCATATTCATGAAGTAATTTAAATTAAACAAAATGGCAGCCAATTTAGTTTGTTTTCAGTCGCTGTGGGCATGCGCACAACATTTAAACAACAAAACATGTTTAATTGCAAGTTAAAAATAAGTTTATGAATGCACCTGCTGTCTTAAATCAGACAAAGTGTAAGATCATTGTCGGCCATCCAAGTATTGACCAAAAGTCAATTCTGCTTGATGGAACTTGCCATTTTGAAGCAGCTTAGCAGACTTCAATGTTTGCATGGCATTCTAACCTAAAAAAACTGTCCTAAGCTGTTCCAACCCATCCTAAAACTTAACAAGTAAATATTAAAAAAATACGTTTTTTGTGTAAAGACTTTTATTTTGTCACTAAATGATCGTTTTTGAATGAACGCGTCTGCTAAGACGGATCGGGCATCCATTTTTTTTTTTTTTTTTAAAAAAGCTAAATGGGAGTCACATCGAGTGTTGTCGCGTTTAGTTCGCTGGCGCTAGTAACGATGTGACGTAACTGAAAGTTGGAACATCCGGTCAATGTGTACCTTGCGCGTAAGAAACCCCTTGTAAGCAAAACATTTAAACCAGGATACTTTTATCCTACCAATAAGAATTTGAATCAAGACATCCCCATAGAAGTTGTGAATTTCGCACAAAGTGATGTACGGCTTCATCCAAGTGTCCCCTTTCATTGAATCACTCAAAAAGAGTCGCTTTTTGAGGAATGCAAAATCAGCAAAATAACAACACAAGTTCACTAGTTAAAAGTAGAAAATACACTGAAATGTATTCTAGTTTTAGACATAGTTTTAATGGCTTCACCAACGTCACAGGCGTCTTCCACATCTGCAGATTTATTGCACCAGGTTGAGTGACCTGTCAACTCAGGTTTTGCTCCTTTTTAAAACTCTCTAGTTTTCACAAACGTGATGTGCTGAATAAATTCTTTATTTCTTTATTTTTTTGACTTGGCATTGTCTTAGTGCAGAAATTACAGTGCAATACTGCTAAAGACACAGCAGGAGCCTCCAGGACATTGTGTGGACGCAATGTGTGTGCTGGTTCTTGTTACAATTTTCATATCGATATTGACCACTGGCCACCGCAAGACAAACTACCCCAAGAGAATTTGCCAAGAATATTTTCATTAATCAAGAACAAACGTTAGAGGCTCGAAGGCAATCAGACATTGCCCTAATCTGGTGGTACTATAAGTTATTACCAGATTTAAAAAAAAAAAACAATACAACTTTAATCAGCAAGAAAACTCTTAAAAATTTAGCAGCAATACATAACACAAAGTATAATTACTATGCCATACATCAATTCAAGACATTCCAAAAACAAGTTTAATCGTCGCGTACGCCATTCCCTTTAAATGCTAAAGTTTTCTCAAATTCAAATACCAAGTAACCATTTCTTGAGCAATCATTTGACCTTTGTGCGCATGACCCAAGGCTTTTTAATTCGCTCACTTTGTTGACCATCGCTGTCGGCCATTTCTTAAGCACATTACAAAGCCTAAGGTAAAGTCGAGTGCGGTCGACTTTGAGTGGACAAACTTTCAATTCAATTTCTCTAAAGTTATTTGATTAAACAAAGACACAGTCTACTCTCGACCTGCCCACATCCCATGCAACCCTCCCGTGAGTCCACCCATACTTCCCTACCTCCACCACTCTTCTCCGTTGCTGCATTTTTAATGCTTTAATAAAATTGACCACATGACCAGCAGCAAGACTACACCGTTTTCAGTTTCACTCAACTTTTTGGCAAAATGACGAATTTATAATGACTTGGAAAGTGTAAACAAACTTCCCATACACACATTGTTCGACTTTCAATTTTCTTTTTCACAATTTAAAGATGAAACCAATTTCCACATTGCAGAAAAACCTGCACCGTTTCTCCTCTCTTATCAATACTTCAAACAGGCCATAACTGATCTTTTCATCACGTCACGTGGGCATTTATAAATAATAGCAAATCAAATATTCGTGCCCAATTAAACTTGGAACACCCTCGACACCAAATCTCACGGAAAACGACCTGTCATAATACACTTATGTCACATAACAAATTATAAATGCTGGTTACAAATTGGCCTTTTTGACATGCGTCAACACACAAAATGGCCGCACACAAATTCAAACCGCATAAACTTTACATCAATAACTAAATAAATAAGTGAAATAAATAAATAAACAAACAAATAAATAAATCACTCTCTAAAGCCATTCTTCTCTCCTTGCCAGTTTATCCCTTTTTTTTTATGTACAAACCATTGCTTCCGCCATTAAATGCAAAACCATAAATATAACAATTCGCACAGAATTGATATATTTTTTCCAAGAACGAAATTTAAAAAGACGAAAAAAAAAAAAAAAAAATCCTATTTGTTAAAAAGGCGTTAAATTCTATTTTTAACACATTTAAAACGATATCAACCAACCCCAACAACTTTTTTTTGGGTCACTTTTTATTCAGCAATCTCCTCCCATCTCCATTCGCCGTTCCGTGAATCCGCGCTAAGGGTCTGTCAATTTTCCATTCGTGAAGTCCCGTCGCGTGCTGTCGTTATGCGCGTGCGTGCGGACTCAATGGATACAAGGAATAAATTGATTGCATAAAAGATGAAGACGGAGAGAGAGAGAGACGAGGACAAAAGGTATAATTTTCACACACCTGTCGCATTCACACGAACCCACGCCATGACACCCACAATAACAACAACTCGCGTGAGTGAGACAAATGCCGATCCGAATGTCTCCGCCCCCGCACCCTGTGTAATCGCTATCATGGCAAGATTTGACACTCAAATCTGACTTACCAGGTAGTTTCGTATCGAAATACTAAAAAAAAATATATATATATATATATATATATATTTCTATATAATGTTAAAAAAAAAAAATGCATTTTCTAATTGATCCTTTATTGACGCATGACGTCATATGTCCACTCTCCACTTCATCCTCCCCCGTGTATAATGCACACAAAACAGATTGATATCACATGTAATCCGGTGTAAGTCTCGTTAATCCGAGTGTGATTCCCTCGAATCCCATCTTTTCTCAGCCGTTGTAATCAATAAAATAATATTTTAAACATATTTGAAAATGGTTTAGATTTCCAAAGCAAGAAAGAAAAGAAAAGAAAAAAAAAAAAGTAATTTTCTTGCTGGGTTTATCATTTATTCAAGAATCAATGCAATACGTCTTAAAATCACTCTCTCATCTTTAAAATCGAATAAGAATGGTAGAAGGAAAACTGATAAGATTTGATTATGTTAATACAAACACAGATACAAGTTTTTTCTTCTCTATACACATCAATGTAAAATTCATCTCCAATTGCACTTATACAATGCTGCAATCGCAACATTTTACATTTTTCCATTTTTCTGGCAAATTAAAGTTTCAAACCTCGTTTTGCGCAAATCACACGATAATAACAATGTTGATCCACGTGATCAGGAAGTTGATGGATGGCCCTGACTGTGAATAAATAACGAGTTTGTCAAAAACCGACAACAAATATTCTAATCAAACAAACAGGAAACGAAGGATTCGTACGTAATCTGTCAACAATGCAAAACCTGTTTGTTCGATTTTATTTTGATTTTCACAAGTTTGTGCGATTTGTTTGTTTGTTCCTGTTGGGAGTTAACCCGTATAGATTAACAGAAGGGGATCAATGAAATAAAAGCGAGGAAATCTCTCGAGTGGATTGTTTACTATTAGAAAAGCTGGCAAAACTCACACAACAAACAGCTCGAATCAAATTGAATCCGTTTCAAACTCCTTCCATATTTCATTTGCCCGCGCCAAATAATTAATTAATTATAAGCACTGGCCATTAAGCATTGATTGACACCAAACACCAGATAATTAAATCGCCCCATGAATAATTAGCATTCTGATTACGCGACGGGAATTAAAATGCAATTCTCACCATGCAGCACCAAACAAACCTCGTCTTAACACGTCATCGCCCATCCCGAACACAAACTCCACTTTTCGTTCACTGCCCCGGTCTAAAATAGCCCCGAAGAAGTACAATTTAAACCTATTTGCCATACTCCATTGCAGAAAAGAGAAGAAAAAAAACACTTTGAACGACGCATCAAAGAAAACCGGGCAATTGAAATTCAATGCAAACAGCCATTGTCCACTAACCCTTTGATCCCTGGAGACCGCCCTTCTTTAAACACTATTTTCGGCCATCTTGTTTTTTTTACCAAGTCAAATATTTGTAACTTGGGATTGAATCCATGTTCTGACCACAGCCCAGGACCTAATTTTGAGAGAACAAACAGGAAAAAGAAAGAAAAAGAATGAAAGAACGAAAAGAAAAAAAGAAAAAAAAAAAAAAAACTTCATTGTTACACATCAGCAGGCACGATATACAATGGCGAAGAAATTCAATCGCAATTCTCCCATTCCCACTAATGACCTGTGCGTGCTTCCAACCCATGCTGGCATGCACTGTTGCAAATGGCACTGCGCATGCACTTCTCTTTGAATTTCGAGCCAACAATAACTCGTGCATTAGGGATGGATATTCTTTCTTAACCCTTTACACCCACTTGCCATGCACGCGCGTATTGTTAGCGGCGCAATTTCAGACTTCACCACACCCAGCCGCTTTCATCCATTATTGATGCCGCGTTCCAGAGAGGGCGCCAAACGTAATTTTTTTTTTTTTTCCTTTTCTTTCTTTTTTTTTTTTTTTTTTTTTTAAAGTAGTCCTAACTTAAATGAAAGTCCATTTGGTAAATTTCCATTTTTTCCCTCCTTCCTTCTTTCCTTCCTTCCACATTTCATAACAATGACAATTGAACCCCAAGAAATTAAACAAAACAAAAGCCAAAAAAAAGCGCCCATCCACATGTAAATTTGTAACAATTACTTTCCGACTTGTTTTCTTACATTAAACAATCCTCAGGCCACAAATTCGTTGTCTCATTATTTCGCAAGTGTGACACATGACAATTTTACAAACTTATTCATTGTTGATAAGAGACAACACTTGGGGGCGTGCATATTCCATGACATTGTGGCAAAAGGGGGAGGGTGAAGGAGGGGTAAGTGAGTGAGAAAGGGAGGGAGGAAGGGGTGGGAGAAGTAAAGCGTCATCACCTTGGCAACTTGCTGTCTATTACTTTAATGCCTCACACCCTAATACAAGTTGAGGAATAATTTACAAACGCAGAAATAACAGCCTCGATATCATTCGCAACTTCACCTCCAAGACAAATTGTGCACACAAATGACGACGATTCATCTACTGCTGCGAAAAACACACACAACAATCATCACATTTTCTTCCAATTTAAATTTAAAAAAAAAAAAAAGAAAAAAAAAATCGTTTTCCAACAAAGTTGATTTTTCTTTCTCATTTTTCATTTTCATTTTTCTTATTCTTTGCGACTGTTTCAAGAGAGAAATGGAAAGTTGAGTGAGGAGACGGTTCCGTCAAAGCCCCGAGGCGTGGGCAGACGAAACAGTTCCGTTGCGCATCCATCCATCAATCATTCAGTTGGTCCCCAGCACGCGTCCGAACTCGAGCGACAGATCAAATAATCATGGAGTATGCGCCAGCGCCCCCTTCCTTTCTCATGGGCCACCAGGGCCATCTGGTCATCCAATCGATGAGCAGTTCCCCGGGCGGACGCCTGCAGCGCTTTCTCTTGAGAAGGAACGCGACTAGATTCATTATTCATCGAGCCAAGTTTTCCACCAATGGCAAAGTCAAACTGCCAAGCTCGTGCGCGACACACGCCCCCTCTACCGATTCCAACAACTCTCCTAATTATGACAATTTCGTAAAAGATGACAATTGAATTGCAACTACAATCTTCTTTTTCTCCTTTTCTTTCCTTTGTCGGGACAATCCCAGCACTAAAGCAATCCAGATTCCACTTAGTGTATGCGCATACTAGACTCTATGTATACACAGTTCCCTAACTTTCAAGTTGAAATAACAGCTAGTTTTCGCTATGGCTAAATTCGATAGAAATAAATATTCACCGAAAGGTCGACAAATTTAGTAGATGCACAGCGCGCACCTGTCACCTCAATCTGCATCGTGCGAACACCCAGAGGGGGTGGGTGCATGACGACCGACTCAATCTTTTTCACAGCCATTTTGAATCTTACTGAATCCAACCCGAATATTTATAATAAAGTGATTTTAATCATATTAATGACGAAAAACCCACCTTACATGAAGTTCTTCAAAACACAAAATTTTGTTCCAATGAACTTCAATACTTGTTTAGAACAGCAATAAAAAAGTGCCTAACACGTCAAACACTAGTTTGCATTCAAAAAGTCGTGTTTTGAGTGTTTTAGGTGTTTGTGTTTTGAATTTGTGATGTTAAAAAACACAAAAACAAAAACACAAACATCTAAAACACTTAAACCACGACTTTTTGAATGCACCTAGTGTGTTTTTGCAGTAACTGCATTCAAAAATTCGTTTAATTTGTCTTATCTAATTTAAACTACAGTCTAAAAATTGTTTACATGGAAAATATTTAAACGCGCCAAAAAACTTACTTAAAATAGTCGATCTATTCTCACCGAAAATTCGACTTGACTTATTATGTTTGGTAGGCGCATTCATATATAGTAATTTAGACTAAAACAGCATTTTAAACAACATATTTAAACAGCTTTACTAAGGGTTGTCTCGATCTAACTTGAAAAATGACAACGACAGCCAATTTAGTCTAATTTTTAGTCGTAGTATAAATCAATAGACATTTAAACAACAAAAAACATATTTAATTTGTTATAAATCAGCTAAATGTGCATCGCTATTTAATTAAATTTTCCTACCTTATCGTCCACACTTCTTCCGTTGATGTTATTTACATCTTGAATAAATCTTGACTTTTCAATTCTAAAAGAATTTAAAAAATAAAAAATATTTTATTGTCATCGTCACCTCGAATCAAGAGTAAATTTAATTCCCTTTCAAAACCATAACCCACTTAATTAAACCATTCCCATTCCCATTCCCATTCCCATTCCCACACACACAAACAAACAAAACCACACTAGGCACTTTTTTTATTTACCATTCAGCTCGAGCCAACAGCTGCAAGAGTGCAAGTAGCCCATCAACTTGTAACGAGTTGAAACACGTGATCTTCAGAACATTTTACACATAAAAGGCCCGGATGAAGTTGGATGAAAACCTTCTCTTTCATGAATATTTTACCACGTGCGCCCCTTCCCGCGTCCTTCTGAATCAACTCAAGGGGCGCGGGAGGGGGAGTCCATTAGAAAACGATTATTGGCACCACTCGGTCACGGGACGCTGACGACGTGCGCGGCTGGGGGGCGGGTCTGCGACCTCCCTCCCATCTTTGCCGACTCTCCCTTTTCCGCCTAACCACCCGTGCACGATTAAAACACTCCTAAAAAGCCGGGCTAACAACAGTTGATGAGAGGGAGAAGCCAAACACAATATTGCATTACCATTATTATTAAGCCTAACCTTTAAAACATATTCATTGTTATTACGCCGACATTTCCCCCCCCTTTCCCCTCACAAGTTGTCATGGTGATAATCTCGTGTGTAAAACACCAAGTGTTGACCAGCTGTTGCGAAATGAACAAGGGGATTTCAATGTTATTACAATTTTATTATTTTTTAATCACGGTTTGTGGACAGTTTGCAATACCGGATGTTTAAAAGCACAAGGAGGAAGAAAAAAAAATCAAAGCTGCGAATAGCGCACGTAGCTTTTAGTTTAGTGCGTGGATGTGCCCATCAGAGGATTCCATGGCGCGTGTCAGGCCGCGTGTGCTTCAGAGAGCTTCAAATCGGGCGAGCGCGTAACCCGATACCATGCAAAGTGTTTTTCAAGAACCACTTACATTACATCCCCAGCTCTTTAGCCTTTTGTAAATTACCTGCCCCTTTTTTGCATAAGTATCTTCTCGAGATATCAAACAAATGGGGCGAGTCCACGTTGCCAAAAAACGTATAGGTTCATCAATCGATGTCATATTGAATAACTTCCGATTCTAGATTTCAAATTTTAAACATTAATAGAATAGATTCTCATCACTTCGGATGTGCACAATAGACTTGAAGCTCATTTTTTTAACCTCTTTCATTTTAAAATAAAAGTGCCTATTGATAGGTATTCAGAACCGCAGTAATGGCATTACTCGTAAATTACAGCATTGAAATAATCTTGTCCAGGGGGCCCCAACAAAAATGCCTTATTGATAGAAAAAAAGTAAATATTAAAAAAAAAAAAAAACTTTTTTGTGAAAAAACTAAATGATCGTTTCTGAATGAACCCACCTGCTAAATAATATTAACGGGTCGAACATCCATTTAAAATTAAATCTGTTTTTGTGGCGTGACATAATTTATTCTCATTTAGTGTGACGCAACCAGAAGTTGAAACATTTGGTCAAGTTAAATAAAAGTCTACAAAAAGTATTCTGGATATTGATAAGAAAAAGTATCCCGATTCAAAATTTCTATTATCGGTTAAGATTTCTCACCTCGGCCCAAAATATTCATCATAGCCGAAAAAATTAAAAATTCTTAAACTTACGAAATAACCAAAAAAAACAGGGCCGGAATCGCAAAACTTAAGTTTGTGTTGCCTTTTGAAATAGTTTTCAAGTGGTGTTGGTGATGGAATAATTTTATTTTGTTGTTTGATGTCAAAACCATCACAGAATTTGCATAAGACCTGAATCTTATATGGACTACGTTGCAAAATGCAAAGCTAAAGAGCGTATAATTCCTTCACAGTTTACATGTGATACCAGAAACTTGTAAATACTGCTTTGACCACCTTTTCCATCCATGTTTAATTCACCACATCAAACGGAAGAGAACCACGCTTTTCGTCGCGTCCTGACCCCCTGGTGGTAAGTTTTCTCTCCAGCATAGTAGTTAAACGTTGTTTAATTAATCAGATCAAAACCAAAGTCACTTCCTCTTCTCGCCTGCGATCTTCACTTTTCGCTTTGAAGTGTATATAAGGGTTTTCTCAATGCTTTCATCTTCGACATCTTTTGGGAACAACTTTTCCGTATGAGATTTTCTTTTATCTTTTACCTTCTCAAATATTGAATAATAAACCTTTAAAGAAAAACTTTTTGTTTATCTTTCCAATGAGGAAAGGAGGGGAAAATAACAAATTATAAATGACACCACTTGAATTATATAAATATGCAAAATTCAGCTTCGGATAAAAATTCAACAAAAAAAAAAAAAAATAATAAAGTAAAATAAAAATGTACATATGTGCATTTCATATAGATCATTAAAAAATTATGCCACCCATTTTTTCAAATTCACCAAACCATATTACTTTTTTTAACGTCGTGTGGTGTTTTTTTTTTTTTTAAACAAATTTTTTTATATTTTATTTAAATTTACAACTTCGTTAATAATGCAATCAGTAAAAATCTAAGCCTAAACTGTGGTATTAAACAACTCTTCCCAGACAAATAAATAAAATCAATTTACAAAAAATGTCTCGACTTATTATTATTATTATTATTAATAATAATAATAATAATACTAATAATAATAATAATAATAATAATAATAATAATAAAGTTCCCATTTTATGGTGACGTTCCATCCGAAAATGTGCATAAATTTCAAATTTTCAATGCAAATACCATTCACACTTGGAGAAGAGTAATGTACAAAGTTGACATGGCCCATTGGATTAGATATACAACTGCATTAGGACTCAACACAGATTCGTATGAATTAGAAATGAACACTGTAAACTAGGCCTATCTCGCCCATATTTGCCAACTCAGAACTCAACTGGCATGAATTATACAAAATGCGCACAACTTAACCTTTAAAACTGGACATAATGTACTAGACAGAACATCAAAATCACAGCAGCAGCAGCAGCAACAATAGCCCAGGAATAAAATCACTTCAAATCGAATTATGCCTAAATGTGAACATGAGCCGAGCATCACATGGAACATAATTGCATATCACATATGCCAAATCCCCAGACATATGTAGCAAGGGGGAAAGTGTTTAGGCCTAAACTAATCTCAACAACTGATCTTATCATTCTGATAGGGACCCCTCAGGAGAGAAATGAATGAAGGCCAAACAGGAGATCACATTTATTAAGATCTTATCTCCTGAATTTTAAATTTAAAAAGAAAAAAAAAATCAGAAAAAAATCCAATCAATAATTTAATCCATCGTTTCTCAAACTACGGCACACAAACCGATTTGTGTAGTAAGAGCAGTGGTCTTCAAACTTCGGCATCCCGCGGAACCCTTTTTCGAGATAAAATTATCTACGTTCAAAATTTCTAACTTTTGTTTTATATTACTTTTGTAACTGTTACTTAGTACTCGCACATCCTAGATACATAATTTATTTCTTAGAAATGAAAGTCAAAATATGTTTTTCCTTACCAAAATTTAATTAAAGTCAAAATTGTTTGGATCAATTTTTTTTCGCGGAACCCCCCAGACATCTCGTGGAACCCTAGTGTAGAGTAGTTATGATGCCTTTGTTAAAAAGTTTGCGAACCCCTAATTTACTACAATGGCATAAAACACATTCTATAGCTTTGAATTTTAATTGATGATCAATTACACACAAAAATCAAGAATGTTGAATCAAAATGAGCAAAAAGATGACCCCAGTGACATAATATTACACCTACAGATAAGATTTAATTGGTCCGCTTTAAATGTGAGCATTTTGCCAAGCAGCGAGACATTAAATGATTGATAAATGTTTGCCATGTTTGCCATGTTGCAGAAGCTATTTCTCTGTTGGAGTTAGGTCAGTTTGTTTATCCAGCAAACCCTCGTCTCAATTTGCGGCACAATCAGAAATGTACGGTACAAGTGAGGCAAACTGCACTTTAAAACTTTTTCCACTTGCTTTTCTCTTTAAACGCCTAAACTTGTTCAACTACGTACCCACGAGACTGTCGCCTGTCCTCCTGCACATGCGAAGAGGACGTGCAGAGGAAGGTGGGGGGAATGGTGGAGACTGACGAGGGAATTTGGCGCCACGCGCACGCGTCCCTGTCGTCTTCCTAATTGATCTTCATGGTTTATTAACCAGGACGAAGTGCAGGACTATTGACGAGACGCCATTGCTACCTGAGATAGGAGAAAAGGGAAGGGAAGCGATGCGACGCGATGCGATGCGATGCGAGTCACAAATGCACGGTCCATTTACTTGACTTCAGCAAAAGGATTGGAGGATCATTTAATGACTCGCATCGCACCTTTTTATCCTTTTCTTTCTTTTCCTTTTTTTTTTCCTCTAATTTTTCCATTTGAGGTGTTTTAAAGTGTTTATCATTTCGGGGAAATGTCGTTTTTTTGCATTAAAATCGGAATTTCGATGGGAATTGTGCACGTTTTCCTATTACATCTGTTATTAAGCAGGTTATAATTTTTTCATTTTCCAATGCCAACGGCCGGATTATCTCAAAATAAAAAGTGCAAGTTGTCATTACTTGCCGAGATGTTAAAAATCAAAGATTTAGAGATTAATCAAAGATTTATACATTTTTACCACGTATAATTAAAGATGTATATCACTTGTTTGCAACCTCCTGAAGGTCAATTAGAAATTACCGGTACTTTTCCTCCGATGGTTAAGATGGGTTTGGATTATATTCAATTAATTAGCACGGCTCAAAACTCTGCAAACTTCTGCAATTTGCAATTTTATTTTATTTTACTCTATAAAAATTAAAAATTCAAACCGAAATGTTCAAAATTTACTTAATTTATCGAGATAAAATAAATAAATAAATAAATAAATAAATAAATAAATAAATATATATATATCCAATTTCTTAAAAATTATGCAAATATCTTTGTTCAACACAAAGTTAGAACGAGTTGCTCTGCACGTCTTAGCCGTGCCAGTCTCCATCGCGTGATGTACTCACGACGCATGCGCATTAGCACAACCCGCCTCTAAAATTTTAATCCCCCGCCTCGCATCGCATTCGTCTTATAATTTCACATGACAATTGCAAATGTCCGGACGATCATCAAATATTTAACCATACACCAACTCCACTAAATCGTATTAAAAATATAACCAAAAAAATAAAAGAAATGCAGTAAATAAAAGAACGGAAGAGGAGGAAAAAAAAAAATGTCTGAATGATACTCCCACATCTAAATCCCTACCATTTTCGAAATTAAACGTCAATAACGTTCTTAATACCTATAATTACAGCAGCGGGTACGTGGCATTGTATAAATTAGCTTTAATTATCCTACCTTATGCTCTTTCCCATCTGGATACATAATTATCGCTTCATTTGGTCGGATGATGATCGCCATTGTTTACAACCACGAACTAAACGTCGAAATAAAAAATACATGTAGAAAATAGAAAAACCTGAAAAATAAAATAAAAATAAAAATAAAAATAAAATTTTAATAAAGTAATTGTTTTCGGTTGAATCATTGATTCGACACGAATAACACTAACAGTAAGAATTTTAATTTTATTACGTTTTCTCCGCCGGTTTCTTCGTGTAAATTCAACATGGCTGACCTTTGTTGACATGAGAAATATTTCTTCATCTATTTTGCATGGAAGCAGAAGTTGAGGGGAGAAAACTAGGCGGAACTCGCGCGGGTCAACACCTGCCCTGTAATTTGGTGAAGAGTTAAAAATGAACAGTTCTCTTTACAACGTAAATTGAGTTGACTAACATCACGTTCACGTTCGCTACAAAGGAGGTTGTACCTCAGCTGGAATAATTTGAGGACTTTTCATATAAATCAGCTGACACACACACACCCACTCGCACTTTATTCGATTACCTCTCCATTTTTCTATTGTTTGCCTCATAATTTGATACAAGCAAAGCAGTAGCACTTAATGACGCGAAAATAAAAATAAAAAATGGCGCCCAAACTTTTGGCGGTTTTGGCCTCGGTATGGGCTTGAGCGCGCCGAAACTCTTTAATTTCGATCCGGAAACGATGCCAATTTCGTATGGAGCGATCATCTCACACTTTGACAGTATAAGAAATGGTAAGTTTTCTGCCCCATCCGGCAACTTTTACGATTTGCGCATTAAACTTGGATGAAGCGACTTTGATCAAGTGCAACTGCTCATTCTCTCACTAGGGAGCACTAACTAAGGAGTGTGTGGTTTCTCCCTATCTATTTATTATAAATGGATAACCCTTGCATGACCAGAAACATTTTTATTTATTTTTAAGTCGATAAATATAATCCATTAATGTAATTATTGTGATTGCAACGTTTTACTCACTTCTCGTGGAAAGAAATAAAGAAAAAAAAACTTGAACGCCTTTGTTTGTATTTCAAACATTATAAAAAATTCTATTATCCAATTTTTTGTATATTTATAATTTAACGATATTGAATTGCGACTTCAACCTAACTTATAAATTTTCTATTGCCAGCTCAAATGTCTTGACACATGTCAAAAATAAAGTCACAGGTTTCTTTATTTTTCGTTAAATGTCCCGCGAAAACTATAATCTTACGTTTTTTTCTCGTTTTCCCTCTCCCACTCACAGGACGGGTGCGGGATTACAAATTGACATCAACTTTTCCATTTCTGTCAACTTCTTCTAAGCACTATAGACGATACAACCAATCGTGTCACACACACAAAACTAACGACTTTTCTACTGTTTCTTTTTTTTTCTTTTCTTTTTTTAACTCTTTGACAAATTTCAGACACGAAGCGACTTTTTTATTCTTTCTCGTTTTCCGGTTTCTTTCGGTGCCGCGAACTACGACTTGATTGATTCTCCAATACCTACACAACGTTACGATTGGATAGTCAAAATTCCGAATTCTGCGCATTATATACTAGTTTAGTTTTCAGTTTGTTGCCGTCTGGTGTTTATTGTTATTTATTTATCTTCTTGTTGTGTTATTGTTATTGCCACCAGGGCTGTCTCTCTGGCAACTATGTATTTTATCGTCTACTTGTATTTTTCTGTTCTGTGCTGATGTTTCTTATTAAATTGTTCTGATTTCAACCATCTGCTTATTTATTAAACCAACAAAGGTGATGGGTCCTGCTGTGGTTCACTGCTAGAAACTGCAAAGTTAGGTAAAGATAAGTAGTTTGAAATTTGAATTTGATAAGAGCAATTACTATTTCTCTCTGTTCCTTTGCAATGAGTGATTTGGGATCAACAAAACTGATTAATCGCCTACATCACGAAAACTGTGCGAGATGGCGTTTTCGTGTGCGTTTTTGTGTGCGGAGCTATTTGACAAAAAAAAGTGCATGGACGTGTTAGACATGAATTGTCTGGACTTTGTCCCAACTAAAGCAGAGCTGCTTGAGCGCATAAAGCAGAAAGCTGGGACAGTCCGATGAAAGGGCGCACCTTCTACAAAAGGGCCCACATGAAAAGGCGCCAACAGACAGTGTCCATCATCTGTTACCGCTGTGGTAAAGTGGGACATCCAGCCAGATTGTGCAGGGCAAAAGAACCAATGTCACAAGCAGAAACAAGTAAAGAAAAGCCAAAACAATTTATCAAGAAGCAACAGCAGGCAAAAAAAACTGCTGCAGAGACGATCACCAAGGAAAGAACAATCAGTGATCGAGAAGCAACTCTACTGCTCTGCATGCTTGCTTCAGGTGAAGCAGATAGCAAACTGTCTGATGTTTGGCTGTTAGACAGTGGTGCTTCATGCCATATGTCTTGGCAAAAAGGCTGGCTAAGGGAATTTGACACAACAAACTCGTTCGAGATAAAGAATGATGAATAAAGATGAAAGAATTGTATATTCTCAAAGACAGGGCATGGTGCACGTTGTGGCCGAGTTGCCTACTGAAGAAATTAAATTGCGGTTTGGTAACGTCTTGTATGTTCCAAGTTTACGCCAAAATTTACTGTCTCTCTCTTGCCTGCAAGAGAGAACACGAGGTTCATTTCACTTGCACGAATGAATGTGGGATCAGAACCGCTGATGGAATGCTATTGGCTAAGGCAGATCTTGTCGGAAGTGGTTTATATGTCCTGCGAGTATGACCAGACATGAAGACCGAAATGGTATCTACAAAGCAGGAAGCAATGTCCGTTTCACTACCAGTTGCACAATGGTACAGAAGATTTGGACATTTAAACGGAGCTCTCCGACAGGACAGAACAGTAACTGGAATGTCATTGGACAACAATGGTGACTTGCCATCATGCACGCCATGCATAGAGAAAAAGCTAAGCCTCTGACCCTTTCCAAAAATAGAAGCACCACAATCGTCTGATGTGATGCAACTTTTACACATTGACACATGTTTCATCTTTAGGTGGATCGAACTATCTGTTAATGATAGTAGACGACTACTCTGGGAGAGTATTTCCCCAATTTTTAGAGCAATATGTGACTTCATACTGACTTGGCAAAAGAAGTCAGGGAAGGAAGTACACAGACTTATGCCTCGTTCGCACTTGAGCAACTTATGTACATAACTTTTAGAAACTCTTGCGTTCACACTTGTTCTAGTTTTCTACAACTCAGAACAAAATAGCAAGACTTCTACAACTTCAAGTTGTAGAAGTGACTTCTATAACTCTGGGTCACAAGTCTAAGTCATGCCCCTAACTAATCATGTGACAAATTTTGAACAAGCGCCACCGGTGGATGACTTGAAGAATAATGGATGCCAGATTGCATGCGTCAACTCTAAATCTATTTCGTTCGATATCAAAAAAGCTTCGATTAATTTTGAAACCAGGCCTGTTTTGTTCAGAATTTAATTCTCTACAGCTATGTACATTTTGTTTTTTAATTTGAAGCTGAAAAAGTACTTTTTTTAAAGGTTTTCGGCACCATTCCAAACAATGCTGAAAGTAGCACACTCTGGCGGCAATAGTTGAAGACATCACTGATTTCTACAAGTCAAATCCACAAGTGTGAACAGGCCAAAACAAAGTTGTAGAAATTAGACTTTTTAAAAGTCTAACTTTTACATAAGTTGTTCAAGTGTGAACAGGCCAAAATAAAGTTGTAAAAATTAGACTTTTTAAAAGTCTAACTTCTACATAAGTTGTTCAAGTGTGAACTAGGCATTAGAACAGACAATGGACAAGAATTCACTTCAACAAAACTTGCGGATTTCTGCGAGGTGAATAAACTGACGCACAAGTACACAGTACCTTACAGCCCGGCTTTAAATGGAGTTGTAGAACGGTACAACAGAACACTGATTGAAATGGCAAGGACGCTCCTATTTGATTCTGGAGCACCGTAATGTTTTTGGGCTGAAGCGGTTGCTACCGCAGCTCACATGAAAAACCAAACACCAATTATATTCTTGGGTGGAAGATCACCATATGAATTGTGGTACGCCATTATACCAGCCGTTTCACATTTTCGGCCTTTTGGGTGTCTCACAACAGCAGACGAAACTAGTTCAACACTCACCCAACTGAAGTTCATTTAAAGGTGGCAAAATCTGTTCTCAAGTATTTGGTCAAGACAAAGGATTTTGGATTAGTTTTTCAACACCTAAGTCTGCCAGTGGTCGGTTAGACAGATTCGGACTGGTCACAAGATCCGAAAGATAGGCAGTCCTACTCTGCTTACATGTTTATGTTAACTGGAGCGGCCGTGTCGTGGCAAGTAAAGAAGCAAACATCAGTTGCCTTATCTACAGGAGAATCAGAATATCTGGCAATAACTGAAGCAGTCAAGGAAAGCTTTTGGATAGCGTCACTTCTGGAGGAATTGCTAATCTTCAAGACATTATTCCTGCATCTCCCTATGACAATTCATTGTGATAACGAGTGCGCTATAGCTTTCTCCAGGGACCCAAAGCATCACAGCAAGCTGAAGCACATTGACCGGCGCTTGATGTTTGTGTGTGATGGTGTCAAAGTAGGCCATGTTGTGCTTAAATTTCTACCTACAGCTTTATAATGGTGGCCGATACTCTGACCAAGCCAATGACACCTGTGAAACTATCTTTTCTGTTTAAGTAGTCTTGGGCTTGAGGTGTAAAGTTGTTTTAAATTTTATTTTGTTTAACGTTACCATATTACAGCATGGGGGTTTTGTTGTTATCTGGTGTTTATTGTTATTTATTTGTCTTGTTGTTGTGTTATTGTTATTGCCACCAGGGCTTTTGTTTATGCTGTCTCTTTGGCAACTATGTATTTTATCGGCTGCTTGTATTTTTCTGCTCTATGCTGATGTTTCTTATTAAATTGTTCTAATCTCAACCAACTGCTTATTTATTAAACCAACACAGTTTAAACAGCAATCAAATTCGAAAGTATACTATGTGGAATGATAAAAAAAAAAACAGAATTTCATTAATGATTAAAATTAGCAATATTTTTAAACTTGTGCAAGCAAGCAAGCAAGCAAAAACACCAAACACAAAATTAAATTAAAAACATAAAAAATTCACGCAAAATAAAGCCTCTAGGCTTGACACGAACTACATTAAATATAAATATGTCAACTAATTTCCATTGCGATGCATTGTTTGACTAACTTTCATTGTTTTTAGCTTGTTTACATATTTGGAGCAATAATTTACGGATTTGCTTTGCGACTTAAAACGAAACGAAATCGAGAGTTCGTTTTCTTTAAAAAATAAACAATTCAAATAGTCGCATTTAAAAAAATGTATACGTAAACAAATAAATGCAATTTTTTCGAGTGACTGTAAATAAATGCAATTTTTTCGAGTGACTGTAAACAAAGCACAGTTTTCGGTTATATTTGTTACGATTTATTTACCTTCATGTCGAGACTTTCTTCGGAATAAATAAATGCAACGGTGGCGAGACCGATCAACCACGATCAACGACCGATCAAGATGGCCGCGTGGAATTGCCGGTGAAATCGTTTCGAACCACTGACATAACATTCCCTTTTTGTACCAATGAATTTAGTCGGCAGTTTAAAGAAAAAAATTCAGGAAAACTGGTTTATATTTGCGCTTATATTTTGTATATTTCTGGCCAAAATTCGGCCTGAAATTGGAGAAAAAGGAGGTGACGATGCACATTTTTAAACATCAAATCACAAAGCTAAATGAATAAAAGCAAATTTACATGTTTATTTTCAGGAATATTAAAACCAGAAATTACAGTTAAATATTTTGTAGTATCGATTATATTTTTTCTTAGTGGTGTCTCTCTCAAAACCGAGGTAAATAAAGATTATCCCGTATAAGAAAATTGTCAAATTTGAAGTTTTATTTTTTGAAATAACACATTTTAAACATTGTAGGATTTAATTAAGGCAGTTAGACAAATCCGACTGCATTTGTTGATTCAAGGATTTTCCCTCATTATAATTCCATCTTGCATTTACGTGATAACTGGAATTTTAAATGCAATGTCTATAGACGAATGGCTTTTGAAGGGGTAAGAAAAACGAAAAAAAAAGTGAAATTCAAAAATATATTCATCTCTGCATTGGTTGAATCACGTCCTTATCTGGGATTGGGTGATTATTTTTTTGCAAAAAAAAAAATAAAATGTATTTTTAATTTTTTCTCTTCTTCAGTTTGATGTCAGTGAGCTGCCTTCCCCCACCAGTATCTTCGGCTGTCATTCTAACTAAAACTGTCGGAGGCAACGAGGTTAAAGAGACAATTAGGCAATAGATTTGAAGAGGGCATTTCTTTCCTAATTTAATCAAAGTGGCAAGAAAGTGGCATTTGCAAATGGTTGCTATTGCCAAGTGGCATTTAATTAGAAATGCTTTAATTCCAGCGTGGGGATTTTTCTTTTGAGGGTGGGAGGGAAAAGTTTAATGAAAAATGTAAAAAGAACTTTTTTTTCCACTCTTCTATTTTGTTAACAGGCAGTTGCTGTGTTTAACTCGGTGCTTGGAAGCTTTTTGGTAATGAATTGCACTTAAAAATTTATAGATTTAAAAAGTGAAAAATAAAATTGTTCAAATTATAAATTGCAGGGTTTAATCGTAACTCCAATCTCCCTTCTGTACGGCGTAAGTGTATAAAATATTCATCGAAACATTTCTATAAACACACAAATGTGTAATAACAAAAAAAACATCATTGTTCTTGTAATAATATTTAAGTTTATGCATTTTTTAGGTGGGTATCAGCAGCGTAATGCCCATATCCTCAACTATTGCCCAGTTGACCATTTCCGTGACATTACCTTTCATTTTGGGCCAAATAACTCATCTGTACATGAAAAAGTCTCCATCCAGGAGCCAAGTTGCTTTTAATAATTTAAACAGGTGTGTCAGCTTGCATATTTTTTTATAACTGCATGTTGTAACTTCTCACTTGCAAAAAATCCAATCTAATTTTTTTTTGCTGTTTTGTTTTGTTTGGCGTGTTTGTGTAGTTGTTTGCTTTTGTTCATCATCTATACAACTTTCTGCGAAAGTTTTGCTCAAAGGGATTTCAGCTTGGAAAGAAAGACCATCGTTTTTATCATTTTCATAGGTAAAAATGTTCAAATGAATGAATCGACACGCGAACACGATTAAAACGTTCACAAAATTTTTATTTACAGTCACATTTATCCAAGTTTTATTCATCGCTTGTGTTTTCTGTCTGTGCAATCATCCGTCGTTGTCTTTCGCTCCGAGAAATACCGTCGCAGCAATTTTTTCCTCCACTCATAAATCATTAACACTTGGTATGCGAGCCATGAAATTGTAAAATTATTAATAAGTCTTATTAATAATACAAATCGATATTTGTGCGTTAATCCCAACAGGAATTCCAATGTTAAGGTTAATGTTTAGTGACTTACCGCATCTGTCGACCCTTTCTATCCCACTTTTGATTTACCACCCGATTCAGATTGTCCTTGGAGGAGCCATAGTGACACCATTACGACAATGGATGTTGCTTAAAGAAAACAAGTAATTACTCTAGTCAGATACAAAAATCAATTAATACTTGCCGCACGAACTATTTTGCTTCGTCACGTGTCCTCGAGTCAATATTTCTCATAATTTATTTTCAGATTCCAAAGGAAGAGACTGTCGTCGGTATAAAACCTTAAAAGTTGTTTATAAATTAGTCACAAGTGCTTGAACATACAATAAATGTATTTACCGGCTTGTCCATTTTTCAATCGAGTAAATAACCGTTGACATTTTTATATGTATGTAAATACACAAATATAAAAATATTTTTCAATAAAAATCACCAGTGAACTTTGATAACTCTCTCACATTTCTTTTTTTTTATGTTTTATGTTTTTCCTTTTTTTTTTTCTCTTTAAAGTTTATTTAATGAAAAATTCTTTTACTGTTTTCTTTTGCTTCTCCTTTTAATGCTTACTCAACTATTTTTTTTTTTTTAATTAATATTTTTTTTCTGCCAACTTTTAAAATCTTTTTTCCCCCTTATTTTTTTTCTCTCATTTTTTTTTTTCTTTTCCATTATTATTTTTTTCTTTTTTCCTTATTTATTCTTTTTTCCTTTTGTTTGTTCTGAGGGACAGTTTTCTTTTTTTTTTTTCTACTAACCATTGAGTAACTTACATAAACTTCACTTTGCAACGCGTACAAAAAGTGACACAAACTAAAATTAAAACAATCCCAGGAGAGAGAAAACACATTGAAAAAAAAATTTCAAATTGTACAATTCCTTTTTTTCCTTCTTTAAAAATGCAATGTTTACATAACCAAAAAAAAAATAAAATAAAATAAAAAAAATAAAAAAATTAACAAACAAAATAATAATAATAATAATAATAAAAACAAACTAAAAAATCGAAATGATTAACGTTAGGCCTGCTGTCACTATTGGACTAGGGAGTTTTTGTACAAATGCAACATTTACATCACGAGGCCTTAAAAAACAATATATATATTTTTGTTTAAAGTTAAACGTTACAATGAATAAGAACTTAAACTTACTAAACGTCTAATTCCAATTTCAGTTAGAAATATTTTTAAATTGTATAAAATGTTAGCACTTCTCTAAGTTTAAAAAAAAAATAATAACAATAAATCACATTTTTATGCTCAATGGCTCTCATCAAAAAATAAATGAAAAAGTGGGGCTGGAGAAAAAGAAAAACTGTTAACAAAATAGTTTCGACAAAAATAATTAAATAACACGACGACGTTATCATCGTTTCCACGATCGGGCTTCAGAATCCTCCTCTTCTTCGTCGTCAGCAAGTAGTAAATCTACGTTCTCCATATCGTCTCCCAACTACAAAAAAAAAAGAAAAAAAAAATATATTTTATTAATAAATTGGTTTTAAGCTTAAATTTCTAGAAATTTAAATTCAGTGAGAAATTCAATCAGAAATTAAAATTTATAGAAAATTCATCCATGCAAACCTCCTCTTCGCCTACCAACACGTCGCTTTCTACGTCAACCCCTTCTATCTCATTTGATGAGTTATCTTTGTACCATGACACCGATAAGGACTTGTCGCGAAATTTTGGTCCAAGCAACATCGCTTGTAGAAACTAAAAAAACATTAAAAACATTAAAAATCAATAAAAACGTCAATTTCGTCTCAAACATACCAATTCTGCTTCTTTACGCGTCTGAAATGTCAAAACAGTGAACCTGTTTCCTTCGTCATGATCAATTCCTTCAATTTCCCCAAATTGCTAATTAAAAAAATTAAATAATTAATTAAATAAAATACAATTCCCATCTTTCTATTCTCAGCCTACAGCTAAATGTAACATCGCTTCGTCGCGTTCATTCTCGTCCAACCCCGTTATCAGTAATTTCCGTGGTCTTCGATCAATGCTGACACTGGCCGACCTGGGGCCTCGTCCGCGAAACATTCCTCGCATGATTCCTCGAATGCCTCTACCTCTGCCTCGTCCGCCTCGTCCACCACGTCCCGGATCCAAAAGACCCAACGCTTTGGCCTAAACAAAAATGCAAAAAAGAAATAAATGAATACACACACAAAAAACAGTTTGAACATTCCTAATACTAGACATGAATATAGCACCGTGAATATTACTTCTTGTTTTAGTTCGGCGACCCTTTTTTTCAGCTCTGTGGTATCGGCTCCTTGGTGTTGCTTATTGTACAGATCCATTTCGATATCAAGAATTTGTTTCTGTGCCTCAACTTTTGTCTTTGGGTGATTTAGTGCCGTTGTTTGAGTAGGCATCAAGTCTTTTTTAAAGTTGTCGATACACTCTTGAATCGATTTGACAGTCTAAAAAAAGTAAAACAAATTAATATTTTAAATTAATTTACACTTAATCGAATTTTACCAGCTTTAATTTATCTTTTTCAGCAGGTAACAAATTCTTCTTTTCTAATCTCTCAATCAGAACCTATAAAAAATAATTAATAATAAGCAAATTTAAATTAAAAATTCTCATTATATTCAAGCGAATACCTTTTGATCTTGAATATTTTTCTTTAATAACTCTTGCTTTCTCTTCTGAATGTCGGCATTAATCTTGAAATATTCTTTCCGTTGTTCTTCTTGCTTCTTTTTTACTATTTCTTGCTGCGACAAAAAATGAACAGTCTTGGATGATAAAGGGTTAATATTGCTTTTTCTCAAAGCAGCTGGATTGAAAACTGTTTTTGATAAGTTTCCAGTTGGAGATAAAAGAACACTCGTCTAAAACAAAAACAAAAATTAATTAATCAATTAATTAAAAATAGATATTATATTTCTCATTACTTTCTCTGAATCTTCCGTAGTAGGTACTGCCGCCGACTGCGGTGCCGATTCATTGTTATCACCAGAACCGCTTATTGGTACCCCCAGTCTGTCTTTGACGGAAAGTTTTTTGTTGCCAAACGGAGGAACTGGTGCAGTCGGATTTGGTATTTCATATTTAGAGTTCTAATACAAAAAAAAAAAAAAAATTATAAAATTTTTATTTAAAAAACATTTATTTAATAAATTTTACTTCGGAATTGTCCCTGTTATGCCAGAAAACTTTAATGAACCGATTATTTAACACAGCCTCTGTACTACGATACGCAGCATTGGCTTCAGCATGTGATGAAAACGTGATAAGAGCAGCTTCAGGATTTCCTTCGTAACAAACCTTAAAAAAACAAACAATTGTTAAACACACAAGAACAAAATACTAATATCAAATCCATATAAACACACCTGTAAATTGACAATGCGACCAAACTTGGCGAAATGATTATTCAACTGCGTAATGCTGTTCAAACCACGAGGAATTTTTCGCAATTCTAACGTGGCGTTTTCCAAATTATTCTTCCTCGGGCCCAACCGGTTAAAATCAAAAGGACGGCGTTTGTTTCCCATATCGATGTGTGTGTTGTTATTCATGGAATCATGGTCTGGGTTCATATTCTCAAAACCATCCTTGACAGACCCATCATTCATTCGTTTTTGCGAAACCATCACCATTCGTCCTTTGCCTGTATCTAACACGAATGTTAAAAACCAGTCCAATTAAACCGCTTTGACCAAACCAATTTCACTGCTTACCCATGTGATCGTTTGGTTGCGTTGCATTATCCACAGTCGGAACTGAAATTAACTCTCTAGCCATTTGCTGCTGAAAGATCGGTGGCGGTCGAAGACCGATTCCACGGGGCAAATTTGGCCGAGGATTCCAATACCCAGAACGAATTCGCGGCGGTCTGTCGAGCGACGGCGCTTCGGGATTATATGGCTCCGGTAGATAAGGATCATTGAAATATGGCGTCCCATCAGGACGAATCCGACCTTGATTATCAGGCGGGACTAAAAATAAAAAATAAAAAAATTAATTAATTTATAATTTAATTAATAGAAAAATTAAATTTGAACCTTTGATTCCTGGTGGATGAGGCGGTGGTGGTAAAGGCGGCCTTGGGAGTGGCGGATGCCCCATAATTGGAGGTATGGGTGCAGGAGGCACAGCTGGACCTAAAAAAGTTCAAAAATACACTGTTACCACACGCCAGATTTCTCGCGGTTTAAAATCCCCTTACGCAGTCCCTGATTATTAGGTGGCGGTGGAAACCCAATCATTCCGGGTAAATCTTCAACGACCACCGGATCGGTTCCATGATCGTACGGACACAGATCGCCACGCATGCAATAACCCATTTCTAAAATTCAAAAAAAAAAAAAATTAATCAAAACGTTACAACAAAACGTAAAATCAAAATTTTACCGTCGAAATCCCGACACCGTCTCGAAGATTTGACGCTCCTGTTGTAATTTGTGAATAACACTTGAGACTCCGCACCCACGGTTCCAGGTACTGGTGGCAACGAGGCCGCCGAGTTCGCCGGGGCAGGGTTCGGTTGGATCGTCGATGCATATCGATAATCTTTATCCCCGTGTTCGGTCTTGACCGGACTCTGTACTTTGTGATTCGAGTCGCGGGTCTCTGGCCTCTGTCGGTCCCTCGACCTCGATCGAGACCTAGTACGACTCCTGGGTGTTCGCGAACGACTCCTTGTGCGATCTCGTTCGCGATTCCTCTCCAACTCCCTCTCGCGATCGCGACTGCGGTCCCTTTCCCGCACTCTATCGTGTCGGTAATCGTTGTACCGGTCGTAACGTCTCGACATTGGTGGTCGCCGATCTCGTTTTACGTCATCACCATACCGACGTGGACGCCGTTCGTCCCTATCGCTAAAAATTCAGCAATAAACAATTTTTTTCTCCCTTTTTATTATTTTATTATTTACCGGCTCCTACTTCTCGACCTGTTTCTGCTACGGCTTCTACTTGACCGGCTGCGACTACGACTTCGACTTCTCGCAACCGGAGATGGTTTACGAGCGATTCGCTTTTCTCTTTCGTCTGTATCGTGCAACTGTTCGTTTTTTTTGTTAAAAAAAAAAGACAAAAAAATTAATTTTTTTGTACAAATTCGCGAATTTCAAATAGGTAAATAATTTCTTACTCCTTCGACACGTGGAATCCGTCTAGAATCACGTACATCTTTAGCAGGTTCACGCGGTTGGCTAGAACTTGACACTGGTCCCACAGCAACTGATGTAGAAGGTGAATTTGTAGAAACAACAGTGTTAATGACGTTGATTTCTGAAGGTAAAGTCGAGATCTGAGGTGGAGCAGCTGCCGGTGGAATTGTAGTTTGTGTTTCATTTTTCTTCAAATATGATTTAGAATCTAGAGTTTTGAATAAAAGTTCAACAAATGGCTTGGTTTCTAGAAAAAAAAAATCAACAATGTGTAAGACAAAATAATTAGTCAAAACTTTCAATTATTTTCATACCTTGTTGTAAAAATACATCTAATTGATCAATGCACGTTTCTTTTAATTCGGGGAGAGGTTTATCCTTTTTCACGAGGGCTATAACATATTTAGCCAAAGCGTTTGGATCGGCTTCACATCTAAAATAAATAATTCATTCAAAATAATAATTCGGAGTGCTTTATTTCCACTCGTATAAATCATGACATTTAGTGAAAAGCCTAAAAAACTATGTCATTTCTAAAAACCAGCAATTACATCTAAAAAATAGCGCAATTTGAATGGTTTTTAATATAATTTAACCAAAACACTCAAGTTTGTAAATTCCGTCTGTACCTTAACCACACTCATTTTTTATTACATTTTTTTTAGAGTTTATTGGGTGGAAATAAGTTATTTTCACCCAAGTAAAAATCTAAAATTTTCACTCATTATTGGATAGAAATAGCAATATTTTGATATTTCTATCCAAAATAGAATGAAAAAGCACACCCGACGCATTCAATAAGCCGTTTAAACGATGGTAATTCATTTAGACAAGTGGAAATCGCTTTTTTTACATGCGATACAAGCGATTTGCACTTGTGTTTAAATAACTTGATGAATGCACCTATTGTTATATCTATCCATTAAAAATAACAAAAATACACTCAATAATTCAAGAAAATAAACACAAAAAGGTTTTTTTTCTTATTTTTTTTTTTTTCAATATTAAATTGAAATCAACCAACCAAAAAAAAAATATCACGACGAAAATGAAAACAAGTTTTAGTACAAAGTCCATTCTTGAACAAGTAAAAAAAAATTAATATTTTAAAACATTTCATAAAAGCTTCGTTTAACCGTTTTTTTGTATCGTGATAAAAATGTCGAGAAAAAACCATTTGATTTAAGAAATGTAATTTTGTCCTCACAATTCCTCATTATCATTGTTTATTTGATAGCAAAAACTTACTTTGGTTCTAAAATGGTTGTAAGCCAAGCCTTCAACGCCTCGGGATTTTCTATTAACATATTCGCCTAGAATCTAGATCGACAAATGTTATTTCGCCTGCAAAGAGCAAAATTCGTGTTAATAAAAATGTCACACAGAAAATACTCTAGGCCTACACGCTAAGCCTAAGCGGCGATTCCAAATGGATTCGCTTATCTCGGATGTAATTCGCACTTACACTCATAAATTGTATTTCCAATGTGTACGAATGGTTGGCTAAGTACAATTTGTACGTTTATAAGTGAAATTATTCGTCTGAAAAATAGGAATTTCTCGCTTGAAACTCGTAGCAAGTCGCGTATCTCTGATCAGCGTTGTGTCACTTAGGTCAAACGGAATAATACTTACATTAATACCGTTTAACTGAAGGTTTACCACAACTATGTGAAAAATATTTTTTACTTTTTTAAATCAATTATATAATTTATAATTAGTAAACCAATGTGTTTTATTTAATAATTAAATTTCGAAGTAGTCTCGTTACAAAACGGTGCAACCTTCAGTTTCGATCAGCGCCTTCTATTAATGAATGCGAGAAACTCAGAGGCAATTACAAGACTATTCAAGTCGGTCTTGGATTTTAAATTATTTTCGTTTATTAAATAATCAAGACAATAAAATTTGCTAACAATGGTTCTGATGTGATATGCCCAGATGAGATAAAAATAGATCCAGTGCTATTTCTACTCTGGTTGAAATATAATTGGCTTAGATTTAGAAGTGACCCCAGAAAAGATAGAAACAGACTATTTTCATCCCAGATAAAGCAGAATTAGCCTAGAATAAGCCCCAACATGATAGTTCTACCATCCCAGATTAAATAGAATTAGCCTAAAATAGATTCCTACACAAAGTAGTTCTACCCTTGGAAGTAGGAAGTAGTTGGAAGTAGGTGTTATCCTATTTCTAGATACGGTTGAGTAGACACTGCGCTATTTTCATCTCAGATTTTAATCTAAAAAATGTCACACCATAACAAATCACAACTATTGTTGCTGTCCCCCAAATATTTGTAATGACAAACCACAAGAAACTTTGTTATAAAATTAAAACACCCAAGTTCAGGTACTGTCGCTAGGTGGCGTTAAATAAACATCACCGCAATGCATGATTGTAATTATTGCAATTCACTGTAAACGGCCCCATCTGAGGAGGAAGTAATGTAACTCCATTACTGACTGTAAACATCCTGTGACTAAACGAACTCTTATAACGAGTAAATGACTATAAATTTCCGTTTATTTTATAAGAATAATAAAATTAGCCAATAACTTAAGTCTTTTTTTTAACTAATAAAAAAAAGTAAAAAGAAACACCAATAACAAACAAGTAGACAAAAAAATAGTTTCTGATTGTGATTATGTAGTTATAAAATGTACACTTTACAACTGGAATACTATTATTTTACAAAAACAGTCATTTCATAGGAAAAAATTTCTTTATAACACTCGACACAGGTAAAAATTTCATTTTGATGTCTTTCTCTATGCTATCTTTTGGTCCAATTTTCCTTCTATTTCCATTTACATCCGTGTAAAACACCGCCACGGTAGTCCTATTGCAGTGAAGTTCTGATCCGTCCAAGTATTTAATCACCACCTCATTATCACGTACCTAAATTAATAAAAAAAAAAAATAAAAATTTAAAAATTTATAATAATTTGTAATAATTAAAAAAAAATCCTTTTTCACCTTATAAGCATCTCCAAGATTTGGTATTACCAAATGTGTCGGTGTCGTTACCTCTTTGGATGTAACTTCTTTCGAAGAATCTGGCGTTAGCTGCATCTTGGGAGGACTTACTTCAAACTCAAAAGCCGACTGCCTTAACTTGATCGCTTCGGGACTTTGTATTTGCTGTGGTCGATGTCCTATAGTACAAGGAAAGCAATATTTGGAGGTGTCTGGATTTAAATCAGTTAACGCCTTCTCGATCGTAACGCAGTGTTGACGGCACTTAAAATAAAAAATAAAAATAAAATATAAATTAAACAATTTTTAAAATAAGTAAAAATAAAACATAAATTTAACAATTTTTAAAATAAATAAAAACCTCATTGAAATGTTCCCAAAGTTTTCGTGCGGCGGGAGATAGATATTGAATACCGCCAACCGATTGGACAGTGTATTTCGAATTATTCTTTTCGACGATCACGGTGCCCTGTGAAGTCTTGGACACTTTCCCGCCGGCATAAAAAGTGGTTTCAAAATTTGCGTGTGGTGAATTTTCCATCAAGCAGTTTTTCGATTCACTCGTGTACAAAGTTATCTTTGGAGTTTTCGCTTTGACTACGTCAATGAACAGTTGCGCGTAAGAATATTTCTTCCAATGTTTCGTCGGGATTACTTTAAAATCGAATTCTTGGATCTTTTCTCTGTTGTTGTAGTCGCTGTACACGGTCATCTGAAAAAAAATAAAACAAAAAATTTAAATAACCTTTCGGTCTAAAATATCATTTTTTTGGTCTAAACTGTCAATTTTCGATCTAAAACTGTCGATTTTCGATCTAAAACTGTCGATTTTCGATCTAAAAATGTCGATTTTCGATCTAAAAATGTCGATTTTCGATCTAAAAATGTCGATTTTCGAT
>JAQFXT010000441.1:0-37840 GCA_034683725.1 Strigamia crassipes
GGCAAGTCTGTGACTTTTGGAACACCTTGTGGACCGGCACAACTCATGCCTGGAGCCCACTGTGGCCATTGTTCCCGCCATACCCCCACAATTATAAAGTTTACAGGCAGGCCCGGCAAACTTACCGATCCAACATTTCCCTCGCAAAGGCAGCATCATGGGATGCCTATGTTCAGGAGCATTCCCGGGAGGATCCATTTTCGTTACCGTATCAAATTTTAGTTGACAAACACCGGAAGCAAACCACCTTGCCATCTGATCCGGGTGAATCAGAAAACAACCTTCACCATCGGCTTCTCTGCACCTACTTTCCTCGTGATGATCCGACATTGGATTCTCCGGCTGAGGCCGATCTCTAGCGGCGCGTTCGTGATCCATATTCTTCCAATACAGACCTGCCTTTTAATATGGGTGAGTTGTGTCGAGTCATTCAGTCGTTCTCAGTTAACAAAGCTCCTGGGGGGGATGGAGTGTCTCTCATTGCCTTAAATCACCTCTTCGAAGTCTTCCAGGATTTGTGGCTTCGGCTTCTTAATGAATGCTTGCGGATTGGAATCTTTCCTGGTGTTTGAAAGCATGCCAGTGTTGTGTGGCTCCCCAAGGGGGATGACCGCTTACGCCCCATCTGTCTCCTTCCTGTCCTCAGGCGAGTTCTCGACAAACTCCTAAACAATCGGCTCGTTTATTTCTTAGAAACTAATCAGCTTCTTTCATCTAAGCAATTTGGCTTCCGCCCGCAGCGAAATACCACCCAAGCCCTTCAGAGACTAGTGCGCTTTGCTGAATCTGAGCGAAGTAGGGACTCCATGTCATTGCCATCTTTTTTTACATTAAAAATGCCTTCAATACCACCTGGCATCCTCAGATTCGGGCAAAGCTTAGAAACGCCGGAGTCCCTACTAACATCTTTTGGATTATCAGTTTTTTTTTGGATGGCCGTACGGCCTTGTCTGGGCCGAGTTCCATTAACACTAATCTTGGTTGCCCACAGGGCTCGAGTCTGGCCCCCTCTCTTTGGAACATTCTGATGAACGACTGGTTTGATTTATGGTTGCCCTATGCGAGTGACAAATTTTCAGAGCTCCTTGCCCAGGCCTTTGCGGATGATAGTCTGGTGGCTCTGTCTGCCAGCTCTCTGCAAGGTCTGGAACATCTTTGGATTACAGTCTGGGCATCGATCTGCAACTGGGCAACTATTAACCATCTTGAGTTTGCCAAGAGTAAGACCCAGGCTATCCACTGGACAAGGCCGGATACTCGCCGTCCTCCTCAATTTCTGATTGACAGCGTTCCAATTGTTTTTTTTCCGGAAGTGCGCTATCTTGGCGTAATCTTGGACAACCATCTTTCCTGGTTTCCGCACATGGACTATCTCCGGGGGAAAATTGATACCATAGGCCGCAGACTTTTCTTGGTAGCAGGTGCTCGCTGGGGCCTCGTTCACTCCGCTCGAGTCGTAATTTATAAGAGAGCCCTTCCCTCCCTTCCCTCTTCCACAACTTCCTGCCAGAGTTCTAACTCACTCTTAGAGCAATCTGCTAATCCAGAATGTATTTTGTGACTGGCGACCCTTTGTCCATAGATGGGCCACCGTAACAATACATACATACATGTCATCCAGTTATGTCGCTGCCACACCACTTGCGAAAACTTTATTCTGCACGGAAGTACAGCAACTTCCCAAGTAATTTGATTGTACGATTTAAAGGTAAAAAGTACTTGGAATTTATTCCACTAACATTTGACTTGGCCAGCGATATAGTTATGGTTAAATCTACAGAGATAATCGGTGGCGAACGCAATGTCTGGCCTATTTCCTTGCACCAGATACATGAGCAAAACCATTAAACTTTGATATGAGACTTTACCTTCCGTCGGATCTTCATCTACTTCCAGTAGGTCCCCTTTTACCAACGGAGTGGAAACTCTGCTTACACCTCTGAAAACAAATGCCTCGAGCACCTTCTCAGTATATGCCTCCCGGGAGATTCTCCTTCTGGCTTTTTGACTCAAACCTGAAAGGCAAACTCATCCTGATAGACCATTGTAGCCTTGACGTTGTTCGCCGGCGTCCGTTTGTCCGATGTCTTCTTGTCGCCTGTGGTTGCAACTTTGGTGTCTACTGCTGATCTGCAATATTTGGCGCGACCCCAATGGATTTCCTCTAAATATTTTTCTGTGCTGATTATACAACCCCTGTTGAACATTTACAAAGGTTGGCAGTGTAGCTGCCACTTCATCACTTACAGGTCCGACGTTTGCAATGACATCTTTGTATACTTGAGGTATTGAAACTAAATCATTTTCATTCACTGCTGCCTTCATTTTACCTTGGTTTGGGGGATGGCTTACGGCCAATATCGGTCACTGGCAAACCAGACCTAATTAGCGTGACGACCAATGACCGTTGATGTTGTCATACGTCATCAACCAATGGCACTTCCGACCTGGTGTTCAGGGCCCTTATAAAAGGGACGGACTTCCAGTCCCAAGAGAGACTTCTCCCAACCAACTCTGCAATAGGACATTGGTTAAGAGGCATTCCTTGTCACCATAGTGTGGTTTAGGGAACTGACCAGTAAGTCATTCCCAATATTGTAAATCGTCACCTGGCTCCGACAAAGTGAATTTACTGACCACGTTGTCCATAGGGTTATCCAACCTTGTGGCCAGCGGTCAGCCAAGGATGGTTCATAGTAACATCAACCATGCAACAGGAAAAGACATTAAAGAGTGTGCCCCTAGACAACTGAATAAAGGCTAAATGCAAATAATACAGTTTTTTGGTGTCCATTCTTAACACGTGTCGTGCGTCCGGCGAAGCCCTGACTCCCCCAGATCAAGGCGGTCGTCCGTCCACTCTAACAGGTTGTGCTGACCTCATGACTTTCATACACGTCATTAAACAAAAGAACTGTTGCGCGACATCCATTATTACATTTCCAATACGTTTTTAGGTTTTCTGGTACATGCTTCGAAATTCGGTACAAAAACCCATCGTGTAAAAGTAAATGGCTCTTTCCTTTGCTTGGGACAAACGATATTTCAGCCATAGGAATTGAATGAACTAAATTAAATGAACGATCTAATAAAACGCATATTTGGATCTAAAAATGTAATTATATAACATCAACAAATAAATGATGTTATTTATGGCTTGTCCAAATTAGTTACAGTACTTTTAAGAAAGTTCCGCCAGGGGGCGCCCCTAGTATGGGCTTCCAGTCACTGGCATAATTAATCCAAAATTTTACTGATCACAGGTCAACAAGTGTTAAAATCGATCGCCAAGAAAAATCCGATCATTTTTAAGTGTTTTTTTTCTAAGCATTACCCCATACCCGATGGCCCAGGCTTCTATTACTACGGAGACTAGAAATACCAGGGGTATAAAGAAGAAAATGTCCGCGAAGTCTTCGGCTACACGTGGTAAAGCCCAACCGGCCAAAAATCTTTCGAATGTTGTTTTGCCCAATTCAAACGGCGACATGGGTTTAGTCGTGTCCGATGCGTCTGAAAATGAGGTTTTTCAAACTAATTAAACGGATGAATTCGCCCCGACCAAAAACATGTTGGCCGACATCGTCCGCAACGCGATGAACAACGCGTTGGTGCAAAATCATCACCGAAATCCCGATTTGCAAAAAATCACAAATCGGTAAGTATTAAAATAATTCTCAAAGATATTGCTTTATCTGATCCCTGATCATTTGAATTCTGAAACTTGTTTCCCCAGTTATCGTACTCTAATGACGCTGGTATAGAATCTTTGGACTGCCGTGGCAGCAGAATCCGGCATTTTTCCTCCGGCCCCACAGACGAGAAGCTTACTGGCCACGATTTACGATAGTTTCCCAGCGATAATTCGTTTGGCGATAGAATTGAGGATTTCAAATCCAATCTCGGCGAGGATTTCAATAGTTACAACAGTGGGTTCGAGGAAGAAACTTTGGGAAACGAGATGGAAAACCCTTTTCTGATGGAGGTTTTTGACCAATCCTAAACCTGAAACGTTTGAATACCGAGGGTTCTATATGATAAAGATAGATCTATCAGACGCGCATTTTTTGGTCTCTATAGACAGGGAGTTTCGTAAATTTTTTTGTATCTTATAGAAAGGAATTCTGTACGAACTCCGTGTTTTTCCCTTTGGTTTAAGCCCCGCCCTGTACGTATTTACTAAACTTTGCCGAGTCATAGCAGCATTAATGCAATCAATGCAGGTTCTATTGGCAGTCTTTATCGACTACTGGTTTTTCTGCTTTAGAGACAAAGAATTTTTATGCACCCAACGCAAGTTTTTCTTGAACCTAATCAAAAAATTAAATTTCAATGCTAACTTCAAAAAATCTGTTTTGGAACCTTGCTAGCAGATTTTTTTTCTGGGTTTTATAATAGATACTGCGGAAATGACAGTCTCCCTTCCCCAGGACAGAATTAAGACTACCCAGGCTTCAATAAAACGACTCCTGAGTGAGACACAGGTTTCAGTCAGAGAACTAGCTTCAGTAATCGGAAAACTGAATGCCACAACTTTGACAATTCCTCCGCCCCACTCCATTACAGAGGACTACAGCAACTAAAAACTTTATTTTTACGCAAGGGATCCTACAAATCTGCAAGTATTTTAAACTCTGAGTCATGAATAGAACTACGCTGGTGGCTTAGAAACCTCAATCTCTGTAATGGACGATCCCTCATTCCCAAAGATCTCGCCTTAACTATTGAAACAGATGCTTCACTTGCTTGATGGGATGCAGTTGCAAACTCCAACAGTATAGATGGTCTTTGGTCTGGTAACGCTCTACAGAAACACATTAACGTTCTAGAGTTGGTTGCAGCTTTTTACGGCCTTAAAGCTTTTGCTTCCAATTCTATCGTCAAAATCAAGATTGACAATACTTCAGCCACCGCTGCTATAAACAACTTAGGAATCTCTCGCTCTACTGAGCTCACATAGATGGCTCAAGATCTTTGGTCCTGGGCAATGGAACGTAATATCAGTTATTGCGGAACATATCCCAGGCACTGAAAACTGTCTAGCAGATGCAGCATCCAAGAAGGGGGAGTTGATTCAGGAGACTGGAAGTTGGAACCAACCATATTTTCCAGTTTAATCTCAATTGGGGACCCTTTGTTATGAATCTGTTTGCATCCATCGGCAACTTCCAAATAAAGCCTTATTTCAGTTGGCAACCAGATCCGGGTGCGATAGCGTTCAATGCACTCGCACAGGATTGGGGCTGGGGCATTTCTTATACTTTTTCCCCCATTTCCCTGATTTTCGCTTGCTTACAAAAATTAAACGATTCTCCTTTTCAGCAAGATTTCGCTTTGATTGCTCCAGTATGGCCTGCACAACCATGGTTTCCAATGCTATTCAATTTCATTTCCTTTCCTCCTTCCGTCAGTTCCCCATCTCATTTGCAACCCCTTAGGGGAATCTCATCCGTTGGTCTAAACAACTCCCTCCATCTAGTCGCATGGAAACTGTTCTCACTAAATTTCAAAACAGAGAGCTTTCAGCAGAAACTGTCAAGCTACTGAGGGGTTCCTGGAAAGAATCTTCCAACAAAACTTACGAATGTGCATGGCAACGATGGTTTACTTGGTCACAAGAGCAAACTCTGGATCCTTTTTGCCCCTCTCCCGCCAATCTAGCAAACTTTCTAGCCTTCCTAAACAATTCCGGGTTATCATATAATTCTATTTGCAGTTACCGCTTCTCAGTATCCCAAACTATTTGTCTAAATGGTTCCGAGCTTTTAGGCTCTCATCCCCTCATCCAAAGAGTGATGAAGTCCATTCTCCTAAACTAACCCTCAACACCTAGATATTCTCACATTTGGCACGTAGGCCCCGTCCTCCTCTATCTCAAAAGAATTTCTCTAACCTTGACTTCACCCAAACTGTTGGTTAATCTTAAAACTGTTGGCATTCGAACATTATGTCCGACCGGAAGGTCAGCAGACACATGCCTCCTGTCTTCCGAGATAGTATTTTATGATTTTTCCTGCATCCTTCCACTCTTAGCTACATGTAAATCTGGCTCGCAGACCCTTTCAAAATCAACGCCTTCTCAGACAAAGCGTTGTGCCCAGTGGAGGCTTTACGTTTTTACTTGAGGTTTTCCTTCCTTTTCAGAGGCACACACAAACCTTCCTTTTTAGCAGCCTCTCGCCCTTTTTGGCAGGTAACTTCCTGTACCATCGCTAGATGAATAGAAACAGTATTGTCAAACTCAGGAATTGATACTTCTGTTTTTAAGGCGCACTTCACTAGAGCCACAGCAACTTCCTTTGCCTTCGCAAGAGGAGTTGGTCTTTCGCACATATTGAAGTCAGCAGATTAGTCATCTGCCAGGGTTTTCTTCCAACGATACAACAAACCAATAGAGGAGTTATCCGAAAAATTTTCTAATACAATTTTAAGTGGCTACGAAATGCCATAAATAACATTATTTATTTGTTAATGTTACATAATTACAAAATTTGCAAAGATATGAAGCAAATTAATAATTATACAAATAACAAATAAATGATGTTATACTCCCTCCTCTTGAATCTCCCTCCCGAACATCTTATATTTGTCATTCAAAATTATGCACTCACGAGTGTAAAAAAATTTTATCTATATCTTTACCTACAGCCGGAAATAAAAGCTGCACGGAAAGGAAAACTCATTCTTGTTTTTTGTAAAGAAGTTATATAATATACATAAAATCTCTCAAATATGAATAACGGTAAATAAATAACTGGTCTGATTATAAATATTTAAAAAAATATTGGACTGATTATGCCAGGGACCGGAAAACCATACTAGGGGCACCCCCTGGTGGAACTTTCTTTAAAGTGCTGTAACTGATTTGGACAAGCCATAAATAACATGAGTTATTTGTTATTCATATAATTATTAAATTGCTTCATATCTTTGCAAATTTTGTAAATTTCTACCTAAAAAATACACATTTGCATTTAAAATATATTTTTGTACTTATAAAGTACAGACATGGATCTAAAAACGCATTCTTAAATACATATTTGGATTTAAAAATGCATGTTTGGATCTAAAAATGCATGTTTGGATCAATAATTGTACATTTACGATCTAAAAACGGATTTTTATATTCATAAAATGCATGTTCCCTAAAAGTGCAAACTTCCACGTAAAAATACATATTTACATCTGAAAACATATTTGTATACGTATAAAATGTATATTTGGATACAAAAATGCATATTTGCATCTAAAATATATACAATTATCTGTCTAAAAAATGCACTTTTCTACTTTAAAGCAATTAAATCAATATAAAAGCTTTATTTTCTTCCTGTAGGATTCACGAGCAAATCCATCTCATCGACTTCATCTCAAATTCACCGCAACTCCAATTCGAATTGGCACACTCCTCGTCTCTTCCTCCACTTCTGCGCCCTCGTTTTAGTCAAATTCCTCAAACGACTTCTCCTCATCCCCGAAACCACAATCGCCTACTGTTCCTCCTTCGTCTTCTACAAACGCTTCCAAATGGAACCGGGCGAACTGAAAACCCGCCGCATCGCATCGCTTCCCCATCGCGCTCCTAATCTCATTCGCCAAAGCGTCTTGCGGAAGTTTACTTCTTTTATTCTCTTTTCCCCGTACATTTTTAAGGTAAAAATGCAAAAATTATTAAAATTTTAATTTAAAATATTTTTAAATTGGTTGATGTTTTGAAGGTCATTCCAGGATCAACTCAATTTTTTCAATGGATACCATCTGTAAGAGACATTTGCTCGAGACGGTTTTTGATTGGACCACTATTTACAAGGATAGTCAGCAAAAGTTAAATTTACGAATACAGAAATCTATTGTCATGAATTTCTTGTATTTTCCCAAATTGTCTGCGTGTTTACAGCTTGCACTTGTTGCGGCCAAAACTTTGTCACCATTTTTAAATAAATCAATAAATAAAAATTTTATCAGAAATTTTAATAACTAGAATTTTTTTTCATAGAAATAAAGATTTGCACACAGGATTTGGAATGACCAAAATGGATCAAACAAAAAATAATATACTCAAACTAAACACAAATTATATAAAACACAAAAAGAGAAACGACAAAATAACCCTAAAAGTTCTCCATAAAACATTTTCCTAGTGAATGTGTACATAAAAATGCAATAATCCCCCAAAATCAAACATCAAATCTACAAAAAATAAAAAATAAAAAAATCATAAATTTCATAAATTCTTAATCAAATATATTTTTATTCACCTTAGGACTACAAGGGTGAATCAGGCCAGCCCAATTCACTCTTCGCTCGAATTTTCTGCATAATTAGTTACACGTGACAAGTTGTAATAAAAAAATCTCATACAAAACAATATAATATCTACTTCAAGGAATGTGCAAAACAAAAGCGGAATTTGCAGTTTGCTCGCCAAGTCCTGAATTGCCCACCCAGCGAAAAGCACAGACTTTTGCCAATGGCGAAACTACTACACATTTTTGGTCCGTAAGCAAAATACAAAAATGGGCCCCCTGCGTCTGCTTCATGTACTTATTTTGATTCCCTTTGGTCCTACTAAACACTGCCCAGGCCCGCTTTAACAGTACGCTAAAGAACGGGGGCGTCTCTGGTTTGTCTGCCGCCGGGGTGCAAGCTGCGTGCCGCCGCCATTTTTCCTTGCCAAAAATTTTTTCAATCTAAAAAAAAGTCGTTTGGGGCCCGGCCACCTGGGTTGCCGCGCACCCCTTGCACCCCCGCTTAAGACGGCCCTGCTAAAGAAGCTGCAGCATAGGGCCCCGTGGCGTAGCAATTGGCGTGTAGCGCTACGACTTACACGGGCCCACAAGCCTAGGGGGCCCGTGAAAGATGAAAATAGCAACTGTATGTCTCGCCAAGTATCGAAAATCTTAGCTACGGCTCTACTAAAGAGCTTTATCACACGGTCTCAATAATTTCTTGCTACGCCACAAATGGGGCCCCAAAGTTGTGCGCTTGACCTTTGCTTTTTTTCTTGGAGCAGCAAAAACCCTGCGTATAAGGTACCCACGTTTGTTGCAGTTTAAGGCCCTGAAATAACTAAATCCGGACCTTCGTAAAAGTAGTTACTCCACTGGCCATCCATGCCATTTTCCATGGTGGATTAATTACTTGGACCACTTGCAAGGAATGACTAGTTGACTATATGACTATGACTGAAAAACAATATGTTGTATTTCGGAGATAAAAAAAAACAACTAAAATCATAAATGACTGGTTAATAGCGATGCCCAATTGGCACAGAAAATTGAAAAACTGGTCATTGTTTATGTCAATTTCCAGATAATTTACTGTACACAATTCTGCAACCTCAAAATGAACGAATTTAAGTTATGCTAGGCTCGCACTGTGTCCACACCTCCGGTAACGGTAAGAAATTAATGATTAAGTAATGTTCGTGCTTCAATTGATTGAATCCAAGCAAATAGATTACGTGATCGTGCGTTGTCAGCCGACATTAAGCCGTTTGTTTGCCGTTGACAAGGATCATGTAATCATTTATTTGTACGCAATGGGATTTTGTCACAAGTTTTCGTAAACAGAATATAATGAGAACATAGTGTGAACGTAGCATTGGTTCTGCCAACGTGGCAGCAACTCCGAAAATAGGGTAGGCACGTTCCAAAATGAATTTAACGACATCGCTTTTGGTCCGGCAGTCGCCTCTGCAGTTGGCGGCGCCTAAAACTAACAATCCGCGTTTTAGATCAACAAAACGCGTTTCAACTTAGCTTCTAATATAGTTGAACCTAGTTATAACAAACCGCAATATAACGAATTTTTGTTACGACAAATTTTTTTTAGATGATTTAGTTGGTTTCACATAGAACACCATGTTAAAAAGTTTTGATATAACGAATTTTAATATTACGAATTATTCGTTATAAAGAAGAAGTTTTCAAGAACTGTAATACCCACGAGCCCTTTTTATAACAAATTTTAAAAATTAATCACATGACTCGCTCGTTTACATGCTGTGCCAGAAAATTTCATTTTTTAAATTGATGAAAATGAAAATACTCTAAAAAGTTAAATTCAAACAAAAATCACCATGTGTATAAATAAATAATGTTTTGTTATAATAAACATGAATTTGTTTTCAGTTACAAAACTGAAAAAAAATTTTGTATTGTAATTTCTTATAACAAATTTTCGTTATATCAAATAGATTTTTGGGTCCCTTGCGATTTGTTCTAACGAGGTTCAACTGTATCAAATAATTCGATGTGGTTTCCAAACTGTGCGCAGAAAAATATTTTTATAAATGATCACAGCAAGTCACCAACTGTGTACTGCAACTGTCAGGTATGTATTAAAGACTCAAATTTTAAGCGAAGCGGCACCAACTGCACAAACGACGCCGAGGTCAAACCGCAAACTGTGGAACGCGCCTAAAAAATAAAACCATAAAAGAATACTTGACTTAGGATAAATGCCGAGCTGAAATTTCAACACAATCACATAAACTTCTCACCTTTTCTTTATTTTACTACAAATTTTGATGTTTGTAGTATTCATTTGAATGAAAAGGAAATTTCAGCTTTGACACACCATAAAAAATACAAATATTCATTTAAAAAAAAAATATATAAAAAAAAAAAAAAAAAACAATGAAACAAAATGTGAAATTCTTGCCTAACTGTATATACAATTTAGATCTTTCATTCATTTCATTCTGATGTTTTTCTTCAATTTTTTTTTTTTTCAGATGTTATTTTTAGTGTATCATTGACAATCAATATTCAGTTAATCATTTTGTTATTAAAAATAAGACAAAAAAATGTACTCTTTTTGTTATTCCTATTCCTCGTGATCGAAACAAGCAGCCAGTTCGTCTTGATGACGAAACACGGCCGTAACGTACTGGCAAAACAGGCGCTCCATGTAGGTGGCTTGCAAGAACGGAAGTCCATCAACAAAACCAATATGGCCGCCACGCGACGTCACCAATACAGCTACATGGCTACTTTCAGAAATTTCTTTCAATGGAATAGCTAAATAACATCAAAAAAATGCTTTTTAGTTATCGCTCTTAGTTTGTTTAGAATGAAAAAGAAGAAGAATGTGACCAAATGATAATGAATTGATTGCGTGTATTTTACTCCGTCCACACCAGAAAGTTTGGGCTAGCCTAAACTTTTAATCTAGTTCTAGTTCTTGGTGCAAAGGCAGCTAGCTCCCCTAAAAGTATCTAGTTTAAAAGGTGGAGTCATTTTGTCGCCTTGTAAAAATTTGTGCGATTTAAAAAAAAATAATTTAGATATTCATTTCATCGCCGCTGATCTTGTCAGCAGCTAAAGTTTCTTGTAACCGCAACTCGTGACACAGGAAATCAAGTGGAATTTATGTGAATAACAAAATAAACGGCGACGTTCACCGAAATGCAGCTATTACAGCGGATTATGCTGATAATCCCTCCCCAGACCCAAACCTAATCGGCAGCCAGCATCCTAATGTCGACGTAATTTTATAGAATAAGTCCAGTTTATTAATTTCATTTATTTTAAATATTCAAAATTGTAATTTGCAAAAAATAATTGGTGTTTATTTTGAAAAAATTAAATTTAAATAATAAATAATAATTCAATTCAATAGAAAAAATCAGAGAAATGCACAAAATTGCCACACAATTAAATAGTCATTGAGTTGAATTATTATTTATTATTTAAATTTAATTTTTTCAAAATAAACACTAATCAATTTAAAAAAATGAAAAGTTATATTATTTTCTGCAAATCACAGTTTTGAATATTTGAAATAAATGAAATAAATGAAATAAATGAAATAAATAAACTGGTCTTATTCCATAAAATTGTGTCGAAATTAGGCTGCCGGCTGCCGATTTGTTTTGGGTTTGGAGAAGGTTTATCAGCATAATCCGCTGTAATCCTTTTTCCGGCTGCCAATTAGTCCGCCAGTTTCGTCACCTAAAACCGCTAGGCGACGAAACGAAGGCGACTAAATGAACAAACCCCAGTTTAAAAAGGTTTAAACCATATAATTCACATCCAGTTGTATAAACTAGATAACTCCTAACGAGGTCGTATCGTTTATTCGACGGTTCATTTATTCGCCAGTAAACCTAACCAAACTTCACCTAACCTAACCTAACCTATCCTAACCTAACCTAAACTAAACTCATATGACCAAAATACAGTTCATTCCTGGTGAATAAATGAACAGACACCCTCCCAACAACTAGATCTTTGCCCAGAACACTTCCCACAATTCAGTGCACAGGTCTGTTGATTGTCTATTGTCTATTGGCTACTTGCTAGCCCGGATATGAGAGTTTTTAATTTTTAGTGTGAATGCATTAGCCTAATCATTTTGTAGACAAAATCAAAAACTACATTCAAATGTTAGGCTAGCTCAAATATTCTAGTGCAAACAGGGTATAATGGGAGATGTTAGCAGCGGTAGAACGTCAAATTTTTAGCTCCTACAATTCAAAGTCCACTCTTAATTATTACAGCAATGGTGGAGATCAATGTTTGGAGTTTATTGATGCAACTTGAAGATACTACACATGAATTAAGTGAAACTGAGGATGATCAACTTGATAATTTTAAAATTGTTGATCTTTTGTACCGAGTTCCATATTTGTGCCACCTGCAAGTCTTGCCGAATTGTGTAAATCTCCAAATGAACGCCGGGGCATTTAATATATTGTGGAAAACAATCCCCAGACGGCTAATTTGACCCCGGCGGTAATTTGAGCCAGGCCATTATTTAAAAAATTCTTGATATTTTAGTCAAATCAGTGCGTTTTTTTTTTTTTAAATCACCAATTTTACAAAGAAAATCAGCCATTTCTTTTTTAGATCAGTGATTTCTTCATAAAATTGATAATTTTCTTTAAAAAATCACTGATTTGGCTAAAATATTAGGCGTTTTGTGACCCCCGATACGTATTTGGACCTGGCGTGCTTAAATGAGCCCAAGTCGATACACGGACCCGGCGTTTAATCGAAGCTGTACGGTAGTATGTATTGGCAAATTAAAATATTGACCAATCAATAATTCCTGGTTTACTGTCAACCTTGATTTGGCTTATCGGCAGACTTTTTGACCAGACATGTTCAAAAATCGGCTATGAAAAATACAGTAGCTGCAGCCGAAAAGTACTTATCTAATACAGAGCATTTAAAATTCACATTTAGCAGCCATTTAAACAACGCACCAAGAATTTCAGTTTAACCGGTTACACCGTCTAAACTTTGAGAAAGTTATTACGGTCTACGCCTGCCGCCTAATTTCTGGCTGAAAAAACAAACGACTCAGACTCTGAAGAGTCACGAGTAGTCTTGTTCGCAAATACGATATACTGCAATGATGGTATTTTATTTAGATACTGTACCGGTTTTTTAAAAAAAATACCGGATCACAGTATACCGCAAATACCGCAAATACTGTAAATACCGCAAATACCGCAAATACTGTAAATACCGCAAATACCGCAAATACCGTGGATTGTGTGAATACCACAAATACCGTGAATTGTGTGAATATCACAATTTTTACATTACAATTCAAAAGTTAAACAAAAATCGATGAAATTTAGTCCAAAAAATAAGAAAACACTTAAAAAAAATTTTTTTTATTATTTCTAAAGAATATTTAAATTGTTTTTTTTAATTCTCAATTTTCGTCTTTTAATAAAAAACTATATTTCGGTATTCAGGGTTTACATATCTTCATTACTTCCGACATTTTAAAGAATTCGCTTAATAAATTGTTTAAGCGAATTCTTTAAAATGTCGAAGTAATGAAGATATGTAAACAATCTATAGTTTCGCAAAAAGTAGAAAAATAAAGATATTCAGGGTATTGCGGTATACCGCAGCCGTTACGGTATTTTGCGAATACAGTACCGCAATTTAAGCTACCCGGGACTCCAACAGAATCAGCACCAATCTAATTTTGGAATGGATAGAGTTTAATTGCTCGTTATATCAAAAATTCATATAGTCTAAACAACATTTCGAATGAGAATTGATCCAGGTCACATCCTCCATGTGTTTTCCAGAACTTATTCCTACCTGAATATGGTTGATACATATCATCACCTGAACTGATAGCAAGCACAGGTGTATTGATTTGATCTACTTTGTCATGAAGTGATGCATTTACATAATATTCGTCTATGTTCTTAAAACCAAACACTTTACACGTAAGTTCGATATCGAATTCTCGAATTGTCTTGCACTGAAATACAATATTGTCGTTAAAGATTTAGGCCCTTCCGGCAACCAACAAACGCATTACCTTCAAAATTCTATTGAAATCAATGTTTTCGTTTACTTCGAACAATTTCTCATTCCTGGTTGTAAAACAAAGCGAAGATAAACAAACTTTTAAGTCATTTTAAATTTTTTTATACCCTTTGACAATCCGGATCAATTCTTGGGCTAAATGATGATTAAACATTCTATTGACCACCGGTCTCTCCGAGCTCTTGTTACCTTCGAACGCGTTCCAAATGGGGGACACCAGCATCGCCGCTATCATCTGCGATCGACAACCCATTTGGCGAAGATAGTGAAAGAGAATCATTCTGGAATGTCAACAAATCCAAAAATCAAGTAAAAAGTACGCGAGCTTCGGCGAACATTCAACTCACGACCCCATGGAAATACCAACTCCAACAAGCGGCGCGTCGGGAAACTTCGATTTGATATGACTGACAACTTCAGACAAATCTTCACAGTTGCAGGCACAATATGTCCTGGGTGTCTACAACGAGTAAATCGCATTCATAAAATATAACGAAAAAAACAAAACAAGTTGTGGCAGTTAGGGAAAGAACGGAAGTATTAACCAGACCACTCCGAGTCAATAAAATTGATTACTCGGCGGAGTATATACGAAAAAGAAATTGCTCCGCCGAGTAATTGATTTTATATATATATATACTCGGTCATAAGCCCAAGGCCAGAGCGAGGTTAATACCTTCAGAGGCCCTATGCACTTAAAAGATTTTGATGCTTTTACACACGCTAATTCAAAATACGTAGCGATTATCAGCATTTTAAAAATGCTGCGGTGTCCATTTCACGTGATGCCTTAAGCAAATTGGTGACACTTCACCGCGCGACAGTTAATAGCGGACATTTCACCACGCGGACATTTCACCGCGTGGCCAGTTCATCGCATGGACATTATACCGCAAGCCACGATGTACCATGTTAAAAATTTGTAGTTTTATTGCGTTTAATTGTAACTAATGATATAATAAGTGGGCAATTGATTTAAAAAAAGCAGTACTTCAATGCACCCATACGAATCTACAATTCATTTACCTGGGCAATATTTTTACGCTAATTTTATCGTTTGCACATATATTACAAAGTTATGTTTCAGTCACTTTTCGGCATGGTTTGGTCAGTTTTCAGCATATCGGTCATGTTTTTGGTCATTTTTCAGCTTATCGGTCATGTTTTGGTCAATTTTCGGTCATGTTTTGGTCAATTTTCGGTCATTTTTTGGTCGTACGACCTTACTCGAGTAATTGTCATTGGCTCGTTCAAATATTACGAGCGGGTTTTTGTTGTAACAAGATTGGACTGTACGGAAAGTATATTTACCAATAATTTAGAATCTCCTGTTCCCCTATTATTGAAAACAACAGATCTGTATCCAAGTTTTTTCGCTTGTCCGCAAAGAACCCTGAGATACTCTGCCTGACTGTTACCTGGATTTGATTAAATTAGTCAATTCATTCAAACAGTAGCAATTGCGTACCAGTTAGTCCAGGTAAGAATAATATAGTTGGCCTAGTTGACGGATCTTTGTGAATAGACGCTTCTTCCTCATCCAACCAGTCTAGGAACACTTCGCCACCATCTGCTAGCTGCAAAACTTCCCTGTTCGAATAGTAAAACACAATTTTTAGTTCCACACCAGAAATCGATCAATTAACATCAATTTTTTTTTGATTAATTTAGCCATAGTGAACACGCGTAAAGGCATTTTAATAAAAAATAAAAAATTATAAGTAATATTAATTAATTTATATCAAAACCTGAACCTTGGTTCACCAACAACCTCAAAATATATTAAATAACGATGTAATTAATACTAAGTCTCGTGTGCAAAATATCAACACTTGGAATAAAAGTCGCCCTCGAATACAAGCCGCGGCTAATATTCGACGGCCATTTGTATTTGTATTTTGCAGTTGAACTTGTAGGTTTTCTGCCTAAAAGTGAACTTTCTAATGTTAGAGGACATAATTAAGACGTAACACCTAACGTTACTTCGTCATAACGTAAATGGGAACGTTTACACGACCAGATGTTATGTGGAATTCGACGTTCTCAATTAAAGTCGCCCTCGAATAGAAGTCGCCCTCGATTATAGGTCGTGGCAAAAAATTGCATTTGCAAATATAAGCCGCGACCTTTAATCGAAGAAAGACGGTATTTAATTTTCTCGTTGTCAACGCTTTGCGTTATTTTGAAAAATTATATTTTTAAAATGACAAATACATTACGCACTGCTATTGTCACGTGAAGGAAAACAAGTTTTATTTGTCATTTTAAAAACCAGCTGTTTCAATCAAACTTGAAATGACACGCATTAAAAATTGACAATTTATTACTTCCGATAGTTTAAGTTGTTTACTTATTTAGTGTTCATTTTGTCCGCTAGGCAGTTCAATGTATTGCGCCTTGCGTTTTAATCTCCCTAAAATATAATTGTTCGAGTTTGTCAAAGAAGAGCCATTTATTTCCACAATTACCACAACTTCCTTCTCTATTTGAGTTCCGATTCAAGTAGAACGATTTTGAAACATTTAAAATCGCAATTACAAATTATTACGAGTCCACTGTTGCAGCTGTTTTAAAAATAAAATCAACTGCATTAAAAACATAATTGCAAACATAAATACAAAACACATAGGTTAGGGCTAAGTTAGGAATCGTTACTTTTCCGGGGACCGGGTTCGTTCTCGGCGGCCCCGCATACGCTCAAAGAGTTCCCAGAAAATTAGACTTTGACTGATACCGGTATCGATATTTCATAATTTTCCAATACCAAATCCGATATTTTTTCGTGTAGTCGATATCGATATCGTTTTGAACAATATTTCAACGTTTTCGTGAATTTTTGAAGGTTTTTGAAACATTTTCAAAATATCGGTGCAGGTATCGGTAATTCGGTATCGGTCGATATTTGGTTGCCGATAATCGGTATCAGTAATATCGAAAAATGTGGGTATCGTTCAAAGTCTAATAAAAACATAAAATATTTTCGTATTATTTTATACCTTTTGTATTGCAACCGTGGAATAAAAGAACGTAAATATAAACCCATGATGGTCTGCATGCGAGATTCACAACACCACAGAATGGGTTTGAATTGGTCATGAAGAGTGGAACAATGCTTTAGTAGAAAATCGTGGAATTTTCCTTTCCGGCAGCATAATTTTGGATTCTAAAAAAAAAATAAAATAAAATAAAATAAATAAATAAAATCAGAACCAAAAAATAAAAAATAAAAATCAATTTTTCCAACAAATAAAAAAAAACACACGTCATGTGTTGTGCAACATAATTATTTAATTCCATTTTGAATATCTCAAATTCCAGGAATTGAAAACCTGGTTTCCTGTCTGCCCCGTAACAATGGCGAATCAAATTTCAAAGAATTAAAATTAAAAAAACAAAACCCCAAAAAATAAATTAAATATATAGAAAAATTAAATACAAAATGACGTCACAAAATAAATTGCGTCACACTAAATAACGCTAGATTTGCCGTAATTAATACGCGTTATATCATTTCCTACAATAGAACTGTTTAATTAGCTTTTGATCGAGGTACAAATCGTGTAAATAATCGTAAAATACACTCGCGAGATCGATTGCAATCGGACGAGCGAATTTTACGCCAATCCGATTTGACGCGCGATTTTCTCACCCTCGCAGTACGAAGTAGACAAATTATTACGTCATTCCCCCCCGCAAATTACCTAACCGGTTCGTTTCAAGCTAGATTTTCTTACCTCTACGATTTGTCTGTAATAATAAGCGAGAGCTAATGTGATAAATGTAACCAGGAGATAAAGATGAGTTCTGTTTTGAAATCCTGCGATGAGTGAATCGAGTAGATCGCGTAGCATGTCTAATTTAAAGGGACGTATGTGTTCCTACTGCACTACTCGGCCTCCATCTACACAACTCCACCATGTGGTCAGAGAGGTTGAGATAAGACGGCTTCGAGCCAAGCCTACGTCCGCTATTGGCTGTTGACGCGTGACGTCGCATTTCGCTGCACGTTTTGAAATGTTTCGACCGTTAATCTATTTTCTGAATTTAATAAAATTAATTAATCCCGACAAAATTTATTAAATATTTTTTTACATTTTAATATTTGTATAAACATGTCGTAATAATTAATAATAAAATTCTAGATAAAAATGTTTTTTACTGGTTCAATAACTAGTCACTAGAGTGCGATCACGGTTTTAAATCGTCATCAGATGAGCTTACTTAGGGGTAACCCAAAGTTACATTTTAGGCGCCAAGTTCAAATGTAGTTAGTTCGTCTTTGGGCTTATTAGAGGTAGGTTGTATCGATTTTCTTTAGTCTCAGAATGATTTTTAGGATGTAAAAATGAATTTTTAATCAACCGTCATCGATTTAATTGCAGGAAAAAATGTCCGAGACGAAATTAGCGAGTGCGGGCAACAACATCAAACTGTGGGATCCAGCAAACAACTACATCTTGAGTCACGAATACAGCCCGCACAAGTCAACAATCTCCGACATTTCATGGAGCTACGACGATATCCTAAGAAAAATAAATTAAAAAAAATATATATTTCCGTATTGTTTTTATATATTTCTTAATTGACAGACCTCACGTCAATTCCTCGCAAGTGCCAGTTCAACCAGCGACAAATTAGTAGTTGCCGCGATCAGTCATTTCTACGTCACCGAAATCTCACCGAAGGTAAATCCTAACGTAAAAAACTAGTAATAGTTACGCAGTTTGTGGGGTGTCTCGTTAAAATCACACTTGTAGTAGAGAATTCAAAATGGCGGCGAACAAAGTCTTTGCAAATCGCAATTTTTGGTCAGTGACGTCACGGTGACGTAAATAGTGGAGAATTATGGGATTGGCTGCTCACCGCAAACCGTAATTTGTTATTAATTTTTTTCTTTCTTTTAGAACGATCAACAATGCGTTTGTTTTAGTAAAAACACAACGCGTCATCTGTTTTCCGGTGGTGCGAGTGGAGAAATCAACTTGTGGGATTTGAAATTGCATCGAGTGAAAAAGAGTTTTCGTGGTCATACGGCGCCGGTTACTAAAATCCGAGTGAATTTTAACGACGCGACGATTTTATCCGGAAGTGCACGCGGTGACGTCATTCTGCACAATGTTGTAACGGGTTTAGGGGGCTGGCCTTTGAGGGCGCCGAATAGTCAGGTGCGGAAGTGTTTATTTAAAATACGGAAATGATTGGAAATTGATGGGATTTGTTTGCAGGCGATACGTGATTTGAAATATAGTGGCACGAAACGTTATTGGTTCGCGACTGCTTCCGATGACGGGATGGTTAATTTGTGGGATGCGATTGCGGGGAAAACGGTGCATTCGTTTAAGGAGGCGCATAATGCGCCGGCGATGGCTTTGGCTTTTTCGCCGGTCGGCGATGTGCTTTTAACGAGTGTCGGGCTGGATAAAAAAATTGTTTGCTTCGATGCGAAATCAAAGAAGTTAGTCATTTCGAAATTTGATAATTATCACAGCAATTTGGTAGTAGTTATCAAAAGAATTTTTCAAAGATTTTTAAAAATTTGATAATTTTAATAGGAATTTTTGAAGGAATTTTTGAAATTTGATAATTTTTCAAGGAGTTTTTGAAATTTGATAATTTTTCAAGGAATTTTCGAAATTTGATAAATTATTGAAACAATTTTTGAAATTTTGAAATTTGGTATTTTTTGAAACAATTTTTCAATTACATTTCGAAATTTTATATTTCTCGAAACATATTTTGAAATAATTTTTGACATTCGAAAATATTCGAAACCCGGTAATTTTCAACGTAATTTTTCGGGCGGGGACCAAATTTGCGACCACTTTAAGTGCTGTTGCAAATTTGCGACGTTGCAAATATGCGACGCCCAAATTTGCAACGTTGCATATTTGCGACGCCCAAATTTGCGATAGGGTATTTTTAGGTTGCAAATTTGCGACGTTGCAAATTTGCGACCTAAAAAGGTAATTAAATTGAATTAAATTAATTAAAATTTAATTCAATTTAATTAAATGAAATTAAATAAATGTAAATAAAAAAGTAAAACAAATTAAATTAAATTAAAAAATTGAAACAAAAGGACGAATTCAGGACGAATTTTGCGTCATATTCAAATCTTGGACATACAGTTTGTCCTCCCTAAACAAGAATTTGTCAGCATCATTCCACTGACGCTCCTCAATTATCAAAAATGAGGGAATTTGGGTTAAAGACATCATGAACGAGGCAGAAATGTGACCTGATTGTGGCCTGATTGTGTAGAATTATTTACAATACGAGATGCAAACGTACAGCAAAAACGATACTTGCACGTTACGTGTACGTTACGTGCATCGCAATTTGAAGAAATGTCCGCGATCGCAAATTTGGGACATTTTTAAATGCGATCGCAAATTTGGGACATTTTAAAATGCGATCGCAAATTTTGGACATTTTAAAATGCGATCGCAAATTTTGGACCATTTTTAAATGCGATCGCAAATTTGGGACTCCATTAATTGTACCGAAATTAGACCGTCGCAAATTTGAAACCCTAAAAAATTAAATAAATTAAATAAATTTTTAATTTATTTAATTCGTCGCAAATTTGCAACGTCGCAAATATGGGACCAAAATATTCGGTCGCAAATTTGGGCGTCGCAAATTTGGTCCCACCCGAATTTTTCAACACATTTTCGAATTGTGAGAATTTTCTAAACAATTTTCGAAAATTCGATAATTTTCTAAACAATTTTCTAAATTTGATAATTACCACAACATTAATTTAAATTTTCGAAAATCGGTAATTTTCGATATTTGATAAATTATTGAAACAATTTTTGAAATTGTGAAATTTTGAAATTTTGAAATTTTGAAATTTGGTATTTTTTGAAACAATTTTTCAATTACATTTCGAAATTTTATATTTCTCGAAACATATTTTGAAATAATGTTCGACATTCGAAAATATTCGAAACCTGATAATTTTCAACGCAATTTTTCAACACATTTTCGAACTGTGACAATTTTCAAAACAATTTTTGAAAATTCGATAATTTTCTAAACAATTTTCGAAAATTCGATAATTTTTTAAACAATTTTCGAAAATTTGATAATTTTCTAAACAATTTTCTAAATTTGATAATTACCACAACATTAATTTAAATTTTCGAAAATCGGTAATTTTCGATATTTGATAATTACCACAACATTAATTTAAATTTTCGAAAATCTGTAATTTTCGATATTTGATAATTACCACAACATTATTTTAAATTTTCGAAAATTGGTAATTTTCGATATTTGATAATTACCACAACATTAATTTAAATTTTCGAAAATCTGTAATTTTCGATATTTGATAATTACCACAACATTAATTTAAATTTTCGAAAATCTGTAATTTTCGATATTTGATAATTACCACAACATTATTTTAAATTTTCGAAAATCGGTAATTTTCGATATTCGATAATTACCACAACATTATTTTAAATTATCGAAAATCGGTAATTTTCGATATTCGATAATTTTTAAAAGAATTTTAAAAAGAATTGTAAAAAGAGTTTTTCAAAATATTTTCGAAAAATGACAATTTTTCGAAACAATTTTTACAACAATTTTCGAAAATTTCATAATTTTCAAAACACTTTTCGAATTTCGATAATTTTCGAAACGATTTACAAAATTCGATAATTTTCAAAACAATTTCCAAAATTTGATAATTTCCTAAACAAATTTTCAAATAATTTGTGAAAATTGTCTTAAAAAGTGATTCTATTTTCCCAAAACCTAGCCCAGTGAGAACTCTTACGAGTGACCAGCCACTCACATCGATGGATTTTCTAAACGCCGTAACCATAGCCGTTGGAAGCACGCGAGGAAAAATCTCTATTTTCGACTTACGTCAACCTTCAGCTCCGATTCACTCATTCAGTGCTCACACAACCTCCGTTCAGTGTCTGACCTTTCAAACCATCACAACTCCATCCAACAACTACGGCCACAAAAACCCTATGGTCAACCAATGCAAAAAGATCCCGGAAAAAAGACTTTCTGGAAAAATTGACAACTCTACGAGTAAAGGTAGAATGTACCTAACAAAAACCGTAATGATTACAATTTTGAATAAGAATTCTCTCTCGTTAGACCAATCGCGCGAAAATATTTCCCGAAAGCGAAATTTGTCCAGCTGCATTTTCTCGCCTCTTCAGGACGACATTGTTTCGCCTCTTCGGGACGACATTGTCTCGCCTCTTCCGGACAATTCTTTAACAAATATCCGGAAAAAATCAATCAGGCAGAACGCCGTTTTGCACGCAAGTAGTAGTTGGCATTTATTTAGTGCAATTCTAGATATTGATGATTGCGAGCGCCTTGCGGACACCGAACAACACCAATGACCGCCCTAAGCAACACCCACCGAAGTCGGTCTTTTCTTGACTGGCAGCATGGTGGGTCGTGCAGCCAACCCTATCCCTCTCCCAGAAGCAAGACGTGACCCGAGACGAACGGTGACGCTCTTCGGCGCCCACACGGTTCTCGCTAGCCGCGCGGTCGCCGATTAACGTAGGTTAGGATGTGGAAACGCAGCCTAAGCTGGAAAGGCGTTGATTGGAACTAACCCCTAGACAAACTGTTAAGTAAAGGCCATAAGCCAATAGGAAACTAGTTCTTCGTCAGTTCTTTCCATTAGTGATCAGCATCCAGCGCTGCTTGGTATTCCCCAGACCAGCAATGTCCGAATCGTCTAGATCGCACAATCCCCTGGATTAAAAAACTCCCTATTGACAATTTTCTGAAATATTCACGATGTAATTATTTCCAATTCCTCGTTTAGCCGTTATTTCTGACACCAACTCCACGACGCCGATCCTCCCTGCAACCGAGTCTTAGCGTTATCCAGGATCGCCTCGAAGATTACGAACATTCGGCAGATTTATCTTTGGTTATTCATTCTGCCGAACCAAGCCCTATTGCAGTTATGACCGAACCTTTGTTGCATTCTCTGGCAGGGTCTGTCGAGAGCACCTTGCCGGAGATGGCGCTGAAAAAAGTCGCCGAAGATCTACAGAGTTTGATTGTGGAATCGATGGAAGATGTAGACGAAGTAATGAAAACGAATTTCCAGCAATTACGTATTGATATAATAAAGGAATTCATAATTCAAAAAGTAGGTTTATATTAGGGATGGGAAAATCGAATCCCTTAAGATTCAAAAACTTGAATTTTTTTTGTTTTTTCGAAATTTGAATCTTTCAAATCCTGAGTCAGTATGTCACCTAGCGGAATCTTTCGAACGTTGTAATAATTAGACCGCCATGCTCTAAAAAATATTCTCATTAGTAATATACCGAGCGCGCTGAGTAATTGTCAAATAATTAAGTTTGCACGAATTTTTTTCTCTGATAAGGTCACGAGTGATCTTATCTGACAAAAAGATGAGTGCTGACCTAAATTTGACAATTACTCGAGCGCGAGGTGTATTTTATGAGAGAATTTACCGATAGAAAATCGAAGAAACGACCATTAAGAGTTCGAATGGGATCAAAATTCCATTTGTATTTTGGTTGTGAAAACCTGCAACAGATGGTGCAAAGGACGAGCGTGCATTATCGAAATGGTGAATGCAGCCACCTACAGCGACCAATCCTAAGGCGAATGGGGTTTGTTACGCGCTTCGGGATTGGTCGGACGAACGATGGCCGCTTTGTTATGCCGTTCTCATCGATCGTCGAAGCACCGGGGAACATTATCGAAGCTAGTGGTAAATTCTCAATAAAAGAAAATTTTTTTTGAATTTGTAATCTTTTTGATTTTGCCCCAAACATGTAAGTTAAATGATTTGAATATGAAAGAAAATGATTTGTTAACAACATCACTCGACATCAATCAGTTGTAAAATTATTACCTATTACTCCTTTATCTTATTTCTTTTTCTTTTTTCTTATTATTCTTACACGAAGGAATCGAAAGATTCGAAGGATTTGAAAACCTTTTAGGATTCATCCTATCCCTAGTTTATTTTATATTTATCTTTTTATTTATATTTTTATTTGTACGTTTATTATTATTTTAGCATGAGATTGCCGAATGGCTTCAACGGTATGCAATTCACAAAGACCTAGCCACCGAGGTATTGCATTTGCGGGAGGAAAATCGTCGTTTACAAGCAAGGTTTTATTAACCAATTACCTGGTGATGTGTACTGGTCCCTACAACTATTTTGTGCCTAAAAAATATTAAAAAAAATATATATAAATATAAAATTAAGATTTTGCTAAAAGAAAGAAAGTTGTATTATATGATCAACGATGTGATTACATTGTGTTAACATTTTAATAATAATAATAATAATAATAAAATGTTTTTATTCCTTAGAATTTTTCTTAAAAATCAGTTTAGAATCTCTTGATCTATTAGTGTATGGAGCCAAAAATAAAGTTTTATGCACTATGGACAAGATAAGAGCAAGTTTTATGATCACTGACTTGGTCAACAATAACAAATTAAAACTTCGTACAATGCAATGGTTTGGAATAGTGAAAAAAGTTTACCATTTTGACACTAGAATACGCTTTTATTCATTCTGGTGGCAGCTTTAAAGTACAAAAACCAGAAAGAACAACTCAAAGTCAGTAGACGACTATTGAAGTTAAAATAGTCTGATTTAATCTTAAAATATCATAGCTATCTCAATAACTGCATAACTTAAAGAAAAATACCTTCGGTAAAGTTGTAGAAAATCATTTCTTTTGTACAATAGCATTGTGAAAACATTATTGAGCTGCTTAGGAAGTAAACTGGTTTTTATGATTTGGATTTCATTACAGAATATTTGACCATATTAGCTGCAAACTGGTCAACTGAATACTAATATTTTTTTAATTTAATTTTTATATAAATCATAACATGTGCAGTGAAAGCAAAGAAGATAAATTAGCGTAAAATAGCACTTATTTTTTGTTTTTTTGGTTGCAAGACAAACGAATAATCACAATCTAGTATCACATCATCATCTTTTGTGAATGTAAAGTGTTGCAAAAGAGATGTCAGAAACAGAAATAATTGCATTCGGGCCAATGACTCGCCAGGACATTGCCGCTTGCCTATAGATTGCACTCAATTAAACAAGATAAATCATTTGTTTTTTATATACGTACCAATTGAAAACGGAATCAATTCATCAACACGCTTTATCGTATTGTTTTCTGTTAGAAATCGTTCTGGTTTGAAACATTCAGGTTCAGGAAATATTTTTGGGTCCATATGTACATCCCACAGGTTGGCTAAAATTGTTGTGTTCTTTGGAATGAAATAACCGTCCAGTGTTGCATCTTCGATTGTACTGAAAGAAAAAGTATAAAGATATAAATCCAGATAGTTTTAATTAAGAATGCTGTTTTCTTTATAACTAACTAATGTGTAGCTAAAGGTGAAATTGAAGCAATTCTGTTAATTTCCATTATGGTGGCTTCGGCGTAAGGCATATGTTTTTGATCAGACATGGATGGAGTTCTGTCTTTTCCTATCACATTGTCAATTTCTTGTTGCAATTTTGTTTGGATCTCTGGATACTTTATTAAATACAAAAGGCCCCATCCTAATGTTGTACTTGTTGTATCGGATCCACCAACAAACAGCTCCACCAAAACTTGTGATAATTTCTCCACTGAAAAATAAAAATTAAAAATTGATATACTGTATTAGGAAATAAAAATGCGTACGAGTGTAAGTTGAATTTAACTTTGCAGCTTCAGTTTTCCAAGCAGTTGTAAAACTTTCGTCATCACTTAGATCGTTCTGGATTTTGTAACATTCAGTAGCTTCATCCATAAGTTTTTTGTACAGCCGGCAGCTTAATTCTCTGTTGAAAAAAATTAATTTTGTAATAAATATTAATGAAATCAATTATAATTATTGTTAGTAATAAATATATTTAATTACACAGGTTGCGAAATTCCAAACAATTTAATCAGGAAGTTTGGCAGAAATCGAGCCCACTGGTTAATTCCAATAGCTGCCATAAATGCGTCACTTAGCTCTATCAGATGCTGTGGAGTTTTGCCCGTGTATTTTATTCTTTTTCCAAACATAATTACTAAAATTGTATTGGTCACACCCTGCTGTATCAATCTGTGCAAATCTGTTGGTTTTCCTTTTAATTTTTTAATTTTTTCAATTACACAATCAATTTCATCCTTAAAGTAGATCATTTTATATTACACAATCTCGTTTACTTGAAATAATTTACTACTGACCTGTATATTGGGTTCTAAACTCGCTTTACCAAATCCAAGGTTTCGTAGTGTGGAGATGGTAAAACGGCGTAATTCTACACGAGGTGCACCAACAGCGGACATCAAACCTTTTGAAATTTAATAGCAATATAATCGCAAAAGAGTAGCAATATTGTTAAAAAAAATAAAAAAAGTTAAGAAAATGGGTCGCTATCATGCCAGCCTTTTTTTAGGCTAGCCTTTTTTGATGTAGCCTTATTTTTTTAGCCTTTTTCATTTTAGCCTTTTTTTTTTAGCCTTTTTCATTTTAGCCTTTTTATGCGCTGGCCCTTTTTAATTCAGCCCTTTTAAATTTAACCCTTTTTAATTAATTTATTTATTCAAATAAATTGCAAATTAATGTATTTCAATCCAAATAAGCTTATTTAAATCTAGCCTTTTTAATTCTAGCCCTTTGAAATTCAGCCCTTTTTATTTCAGCCCTTTTTAATTTAGCCTTTTTTAATTCAGCCTTTTTTATTTCAGCTTTTTTTAATTCAGCCCTTTTTTAATTCAGCCTTTTTTTAATTCAGCTCTTTTAATTCAGCTCTTTTAATTCAGCCCTTTTTATTTCAGCCCTTTTTAATTCAGCCCTTTTTATTTCAGCCCTTTTTATTTCAGCCTTTTTTTATTGAAATAGTGACATTTTTAGGAAATCGCCTTTATTAATGATACTTTCAATGTTTAATGGAGCAATGATGTACTCTCAGTGGCTGTTTTGTTATACCATTCTCATTGGTTGTCAAAGCACCAGGGAACATTATCGAAACTAGTGGTAAATTCTCGGATATAAAAACTGCATTATTTTGCAATAGTGGTATTAGGAGAATTAAAACAGCTTTTTTGTACAATAATGGTACTAAAAGCTTTAAAATACCATTTATGTGCAATAATAATTTCGTTTACAATCCAAAGAGTGCTGGATTTGAAAACTACACTAATCACACCTGTTTGTGAATCACAACGGGATAGTTCTTTCAGGCTTTCAGGTCTTTCTTCAAAAAAATTTCCCTGTTTAAGGAACGCTTCTTTGATTAGCTTGAACGATGACAAAACAACTACTCGATCAGGTCCTAAGTACAAACTAGAAAAAAAATTAAGTACTGTAATAAACAATTTCAAGAGGTGAGCCCAAATTGGTTGATGAAAATTTGTTCAGTCATTTATTTTCCTTATTTTACATTTTAGTCTTTTTAGTCATTTAAGCAAACTTTATCCCTCTGTGGTACATGCCTATACCCATTTGGGTGCACCTTTTTTCCTGAATAAGAAAACTTTTTTTTGGTTTTTTGTATAAACCTAAAAATTTATGACTTTGTTTGTACAAAGCGTAATTTAAGTTGGCTTCTTCCAATTTTAGCAAAAACGCTTCTGCTTAGTACGTCCAGCAAACAATGTTTCACGTCACCAACAGAGTGTGTTACTATGAAACATTTTTTATTTTTTGACTTGATGGCACAAAAAATTGAAAATATAAATACTTTTTCTTTAGTAAAATTAAAAAATAAAATATATGGATAGTGTTACATCTGAGTAACAATAAATCTGTACAATGCATTTTGGTTGCCAGGGGAGCAACTCTCTTGGCAACCAACCTAAATAAAACAGTTGACTCAAAATCACAAGAAGCAGACATCTTTGTTTATTTATTGTGTATCGGGCCTGAGTTCCATTTGGAACTCAGTCCTGATTAATGGATTACACACAACTAGTTAAATTACAGCAGATTTAACATTGGCCCTGCGAATAGGATACGTCAGCAGAAGTAATGAATATCGGCGTAAAATTTATCTACGTGCAAGACATTCACACCCAGCCTAAAATAACCGATGCATCGATAGTAAAACGATCGTTGCTGCTGATAAAATGCAATTGAACGATTTGTTCAAAAAATAATTGAATTTATACTGCACTCTGATCAAACTGGAGAACTTTTTAAACGTCTGGCAGCTGGCGGAAATGTTCAACGTGGAAGGTACAATTCAAAGCCTTCGTCTGTTCGTCCTGAACCACACGAAGCAAATCTCCGCACTCGATATTCTTTCGACATCACAGCTGGAGAATCTAATAATGCACAAAGTGAGCACATTGCAGCCACCCAAAGTGGGCGAATTTGAACAATGTCTTCTGACCTGGGCAACGAAAGAGGACCCCGAAAACCAGTTTGTCGACGTCATCAATTTAATACTGAAATGGAACATTGTGGTTTATCATAGCCGCATCGTCGCCGGCTCATCTAGCCGCATCATTGCCGGCTATTCTTGCCACATCGTCGGCTCTTCTTGCCGCATTGTGCCACATCGTCGGCTCTTCTTGCCACATCGTGCCACATCGTTGGTTTTTCTTGCCACATCGTGCCACATCGTCGACTCTTCTTGCCACATTGTCGGCTCTTCTTGCTACATCGTTGGCTATTCTTGCCACATCGTTGGCTATTCTTGCCACATCGTCGGCTCTTCTTGCCACATCGTCGGCTCTTCTTGCCATACCGTGCCACATTGTTGGCTTTTCTTGTCACATCGTGCCGCATCGTTGCCGGTTCATCTTGCGGCATCGTCGCCAGTTCATCTTGCGGCATCGTCGCCGGCTCATCTTGCGGCATCGTCGTCGGCTCTTAGTGCGGCATCGTAGCTGGCTCTTATCGCTGTTGCCCCTCACCTGTCAAATTTGCCTATCTTTTTGCTACCTTTTTAAATTAATAAAGGGAAGGCAGCATTAAGAGATAACACTCCGTGATTTCAATGATTAAACATCGTTGGCAAATAATCATCCAGATCAAGTCCTATGGATACAGTCATTTGTATGAGGTCCAGTGTCTGAGACACCTGACCAAATCAAAAGTTTTTTTAATCTGCATTGGTCAGTTTAAGATTTCGGGCATAATATTGAGCACAGTTGCAGCGGGACTTACATGTTCTATTTGTCCAAAAGACTGAGTGATATTGGATACAAATTTTCGATAAGGGGGAAGAATGTTACATCTGAGTAACAATAAATCTGTACAATGTATCTTGGTTGCCAGGGAAACAACTCCCTTGGCAACCAACTTAAATAAAACAGTTGACTCAAAATCACAAGAAGACAGACATCGTTGTCTATTTATTGCGTATCGGGCCTGAGTTTCATTTGAAACTCAGGCCTGATTAATGGATTACACACAACTAGTTAAATTACAGCGGATTTAACAGATAGATAGAAAATTAAATTATGAACAAGATGAGATTGGTTTCAAAATTTGATGGAGTATTTAACATATAGTATTTAACGAAATAAATTTAGGAAAAAATTGTCAATCTGGTATTAATTAAAGTTTCAGTTGCACACAGGTGTCGCCATGTGTGTGTGGGTGTGTTCCATTCACAATAGTAGTGCTAACTCCGACAACTCTAAAAAATAAACTAAAGCGCTTTTGCTTCAGTCATCCCAGATTTAAATATTGTGCACCCAAATGGGTCCATTGCGAGCACCAAAGTGTCGTCTTCATGGGCATGTACCACAGACAGCTAAGTATTTTAAAAAAATTGTAATTGTAATTGTTGTAACCCTGGGGCACTTTCCTGTGTTTGATATTGTGATCGATTATCGGCCACCAACAACCGCATCTCAATCACCATGGCAATCCACCAGTAACAAGAGGGTTAGCTGTCAATGATGTCACTAGTCATCAACCAATGACCAGTGGTGACATCACTGGTCATTGACTAATGGCATGGTACATTGTTGTAACCCTGGAACATTTTTTAATGCAATAATATGATTTAATATAATATATTAACTGAATGTAAAATAGTATAAATAAGAATTTAATAAAAATTGTTACGTTGATATTTCATGGTGTAATATTTTAATTCTAACTGTTTAATAATTCAAACAGCGATTACATTTTCCGCTAATCTCCTTATTTCCCCCTTCTACATTCCAACCAAAGAGGAGAACTAGAAATATAGGGATTAAGAGTCACATGGCCCAAATTCATCAATCAAGAAAGCGTAGGCAAATCTCCTTTTGATCATGTGACCTACCATATACAAAGGGCAACAACAGGAAGTAAAAGGACTTACCACACAACATTCAATATTCAAGCATCACTTTCCTCACAATGATCAGGCTGTTGAATTCCACAGAGAACAGGATTGACCGAGGATAGATGCCCATCGATATAAGTAAGAAACAAACTTTTAATTCCATGCAAATATGGTGAATCCACAATTAAATGCAAACCAGAACGGAAGACAGTCGATTGCACGACTACATCAGCAAACTGGAGCAAAATCAGGTGCCTTACGGCCTTCTTGAACCCTTTGTAGAAGCATGCGTGTACAGATCTATTATGGAAGTTACAGAGCAAGCGTTGAGCTGTCGCTATACCAGATGCCTGTGTATACGACGGCGGAGACTAAAAAGTCGAGGACTGAAAAGTAACCCGCGCCGCGTAATTACGTTTGGATCTGAATATTTGTGATTTATTCAAAGAATAGTGACCAAACCACCGGGTCACTATCCAGGAGCTATCAAGTTAATAGCTCGTTTGTGTGATGCTGCGTTTGACTCCTGTGCCACTCCAGAGTACATATTGTAGTGAATGGCAATACTAGATAAAAATAACTCTATGAGTGCCGCAATTGTCATGGAACAATTGCTACCGCATGGTTAGAGTTAACCAAACACGCGCGGACACAGTTGGAAACTTAGCCGAATTTTTAGAGTTAGTTTTCAATCATCAAAATTCTACTGATTACAATTTTGTTGCAAAAACCTCTAAACCAAACCATAATAAAAACAGACCAGAGAGTAAGCATCACTCAGGAGAGTGATGATCTCAGCATATCTGCATTGAAGCGAATCAACTTATGATACAAATGATCCAGTTAGCTCGCGTCCAAAATATCACTGTTGATACGATCGATGAACCTCATATTATCATTAAGAAAATTTTCTGCGCTTTCAAAGAAATAAACCAGAAGCATGCGTCCGGCAAGGTCTTAATTGCCTGGGTTAAGACAGTCGTCTGTCCACTCTCACAATACATTGTAAATAATTATGATTGTTAAATACATGTAAAGTGTATAAATATAATATAATAAATGTTATTACTTTGATAAGTCATTGTGTTGTATTTTGTCATATGTTCAGATATGAAGATAAAATGTCTGCATTTTTCACTAATCTCTTTATCTTCCCTAGTTTGCATTCCACCCAAAGGGGGAAAGCTAGCAATGTACAAATTAGGGATCACGTGACTTAAATCCATCAATCAAGGAGTACGATAATCCCATTATCGATCACGTGATTGATCCTACATAAATTCATACAACAGGAACAATTGCTACCGCGTGGTTAGTCTTAACTAAAACGTGTGCAGACAAAGTTGCTACTTAGCCGGCTTTTTGGAGTTAGTAAGCAATCACCAAAAATCGTTTGCTTTCAACTAAACTAATCTTAGACACACCGTATTTCATCGAATTAAAAGCCTCCCTCGAATAGTAGCCGCATCTAAAAATCGAGGCCACAAATAAACGAAAATAAACTTGAAAGAAACATTCCACGTTCATTTCACTGCTTTGTATAGTAGCCAGGGTCAAGAGAAGCGATTTGTAATAAAAGCCGCGGCTTTTAATCGAAGAAATACGGTATTAATAATAACAACAGACCCAGAAGCAAGTATAACTCGTAAGTGTTATCATTCCACTGTATCCACCATAAACGGATCTGCTACCAAACTATGAATTTATTGTTTATTCTATCTTATGTATCTTTACCTAATCAATAAAGGATATATAAATAAACTATCAACTATTGTACATTTATAAATTATTCCTTTTTACAGAGATAACACAGGTATCACGTAAGTAAAGTCGGATCACGACACAATGAGTTAATATGAAAATTGACTTTAATGGAGAATAGTTTAAAGACTACTCACGTAAATAAATCTCCATATTTCTTCTTTATTTTAGCTAGAGTGAGATAAGGTTTACTGCCTAAAAATGGCATATAACCCAAAATTGGAATTCCTGTTGGTCCAGGTGGCAAATTTTTTGAACCCTTTAAGTAGACTGCAATAATCCACAAAGTCGCAGCTACCAATACAAAACCAATAATGTTAACCAAAGAATCACTACTCATCATTGTGTCAGTCATGGCACTCAAATTCAGAACAATTTCACATACAAATGCAGCAGATTAAAATATCTTTAGTTATCAGCACAGATTATTTATTTTATTTACTTTATCAAAATATTTTGTCAGCAAATCGACCCAATGTATTGATTATAATATGTAACAACAATCCATCTAGTAAAAAACAATTTAATAAAATAGATTTCTATTTTAAAAACATTCTTTTTTTGTGTAAACAAGGTTTCTTGACTGTTTTCATGGATACCCGTTCATTTATTCGACAGTTCATTTATTCGACAGTTCATATATTTGCAAGGAATGAATAGTATTTTGGTCATTGGGTTTCGTTTAGGTTAGTTTAGGTTAGATTAGGTTAGGTTCAATTTACTGGCGAATAAATGAACCGTCAAATAAACGATACGACCCCAACTGTACTTCTCCTCCATTGCTTGTTGCCAATCTGTCATATTGTAATGGCTTAGTGCTTCCGCGTAGATCTTTAGGTCATCTCCGCAAAAATTGTTTTGCAGGGAAGCCTTCTGAATCATTGCTCGTGCTTTTTCTACTAGCGTCCTATTCATCCGTTCCGCCACACCATTTTGTTCAGGATTATATGGTACCGTAAGTTGATGCATAATTTCAGATTTTCATAGGTATTGCTGCATTGATTTGTTTACATACTCTTTCCCATTGTTTGTTCTCAGCATCTTGATGTTCAAACCAGTTTGTTTCTTTGCAAATGCTCGAAAAAAAATTTGAACTGTCCAAATATTTCAGTTTTATCTTTGATGATGTAGACAAATGATTTTCTTGTGAGGTCATCAATAAATGTGAAGAAATATCTCGCCCCATTTACTGATTGAACACTCATCGGACCGCACAGATTTGAATGGATGAGTTCAAGTTTCACACTTACCCGTTTCACTTTGTGCTTAGGAAATGATGTGCGATGCTGCTTCTCTTTAATGCAGGAAATGCATAATGTTTTGGTTTTGTCCGAATCGCTCTCAAAACCCTCAACCATGTTGTTTAGACGTCTCATGCCACCATAACTCAGATGGCCAATCCGTTTGTGCAACAATTCTTGCGATGGTTTTGATTTAAGAACAGAATTTGCTCGTCCTTGCACAATGTCTAATTGATACAGTCTGTCTGTGCACTTTGGTTGAGCAGTCACGATTAAATCATTTGTTTTGCTTTGCATTTCACAGACACCGGTCTCAAAATGCACTTTCAGTCCAACAGTCCCTAATTGTCAAACAGAAATTAGGTTTGCATGTAGGCCTGCACATGATACACGGTGGGTATTTGAATTTCTTCTTCGCTATTTTTGTCAACATTAACAAATACACACACAGCCCCTTTGCCAATTGTCTTCAATTTACCTCTATCAGCTGTATTCATGTTGATAGTTGGCACACATTAATATTTTCGAAACAGTTCTCCGTGTTGTGTTATGTGATATGATTTATTCGTCATCTGAAGCAGTTGCATTTAGCACAGTCATGTTTACCATTGCAGCACCAAGCACTGTTTTCGTCCGTTTCAAATTGTCCTTTTTGTCACCTTTGCACCAACAATCTGCTGACCGGTAGCCAGTTTTACCGCATTTGTTGCATTTCCTTTTGAAACGTCCATTTTTATCACTGAAGATTTCATTTACATATTATGCTAATATGATAGCGCCCTCAAGTGGGAGAAAAGTCAAACAACTTAAACACTACGAAAGCGGATTCCATTGCTGCCCTCTGTGAAAGAAGTGTGGAAGGGTTCAAAAAGACTTGGGTCAAATCCCTGAAAAATAGAATGTTTGAACTTATAAAATGCAAAGGATGCTAGTCATATAATTTCTCATTTTTATGGTGTTACGCTACACTTGTTATTTCTTTACGTATAAACTTGGTAGTTTTGTTACTTTTTTAAATTTAAGTTATTATTATTTAAACTAACACTTGATAATGATATAACTTATCAATTTGATTCATTTTCAATAAGCCAAAATGTAGTAAATAATTGTTTGAACAGAACTGAAGCGAGATGGTATCTCGTGTATTTGCATTTTTTGTCTCGTGATGGCCGGAAGAGAAGAGGTAATAGATCTGCACAAAAAGGCAATTAAACATTAAAATCGAGTACGAAGGCAAAAGCAAAGAAAAGCAAATGAAAAACGCCAGAATCGGAAAACTGTTGAGCACCACCACCAGCTTCGTAGAGATAAAAAAAATTTCAAATTTGAATTCTTGTAGAAATCACAAATTTTGGAAGCAGAGCAAACTATGGTGACATATCTGTTCTAGTATGCTAGCATTGCGAGGCATTTTCACCACTTTAGGGTTACCACATTTAGCCATATCGGATAATGAACCGCAATTCGCATCTGGAGAGTTCAATAATTTTATGATAAAGAATGAGATTAAACACCCTGGCAACACACTGCACCTAGGTGTGATTAATTGGTGACAAAGGCCAATTTTGGTTACATTTTCCTAACCAGAGACATACATCACCTGGACTGTGCCATCGAGGTATTGCATTTGCGGGAGGAAAATCGTCGTTTACAAGCAAGGTTTTATTAACCAATTACCTGGTGATGTGTACTGGTCCCTACAACTATTTTGTGCCTAAAAAATAAATAAAAACATATAAAAATATAAAATTAAGATTTTGCTAAAAAAAAACAGAAAGTTGTATTATATGATCAAAGATGTGATTACATTGTGTTAACGTTATAATAATAATAATAATAATAATAATAATAATAATAATAATAAAATATTTTCATTTCTTATAATTTTTCTTAAAAATCAGTTTAGAATCTCTTGATCTATTAGTGTATGGAGCCAAAAATAAAATTTTATGCACTTTGGACAAGATAAGAGCAATTTTCATCATCACTGACTTGGTCAACAATAACAAATTTAAAGTTCATACAATGGTTTTGAAAAAATTGATAATATTGTTTTCTTACGAGTGTGATGGTTTGAAATCGTAAAAAAAGTTTACCATTTTGACACTAAAATACGCTTTTATTCATTCTGGTGGCAGCTTTAAATTACAAAAACCAGAAAAAGCAACTCAAAGTCAGTAAATGACTGTTGAAGTTAAAATAGTCTGATTTAATCTTAAAATATCATAGCTATCTCAATAACTGCATAACCTAAAGAAAAATACCTTCGGTAAAGTTGTAGAAAATCATTTCCTTTGTACAATAGCATTGTGAAAACATTATTGAGCTGCTTAGGAAGTAAACTGGTTTGGATTTCATTACAGAATATTTGACCATATTAGCTGCAAACTGGTCAACTGAGTACTAATATTTTTTTAATTTAATTTTTATATAAATCGTAACATGTGCAGCGAAAGCAAAGAAGCTAAATTAGCGTAAAATAGCACTTATTTTTTGTTTTTTTGGTTGCAAGACAAACGAATAATCACAATCTAGTATCACATCATCATCTTTTGTGAATGTAAAGTGTTGCAAAAGAGATGTCAGAAACAGAAATAATTGCATTCGGGCCAATGACTCGCCAGGACATTGCCGCTTGCCTATAGATTGCACTCAATTAAACTAGATAAATCATTTGTTTTTTATATACGTACCAATTGAAAACGGAATCAATTCACCAACACGCTTTATCGTATTGTTTTCTGTTAGAAATCGTTCTGGTTTGAAACAATCAGATTCAGGAAATATTTTTGGGTCCATATGTACATCCCACAAGTTGGCTAAAACCGTTGTGTTCTTTGGAATGAAATAACCGTCCAGTGTTGTATCTTTGATTGTACTGAAAGAAAGTACAAAGACATAAATCCAGATAGTTTTAATTGAAAATGCTGTTTTCTTTAAAACTAACTAATGTGAAAGTAAAGGTGCAATTGAAGTAATTCTATTAATTTCCATTATGGTGGCTTCAGCATAAGGCATATGTCTTTGATCAGACATAGATGGAGTTCTGTCTTTTCCTATCACATTGTCAATTTCTTGTTGCAATTTTGTTTGGACCGCTGGATACTTTATTAAATACAGAAGACCCCATCCTAATGTTGAACTTGTTGTATCGGATCCACCGGTAAACAGCTCCACCAGAACTTGTGATAATTTTTCCACTGAAAAATAGAAATTAAAATTGATATATTAGGAAATAAAAATGCTTACAAGTGTAAGTTGAATTTGACTTTGCAGCTTCAGTTCTCCAAGCAGTTGTAAAACTTTTGTCATCACTGAGATTGTTCTGGGTTTTGTAACATTCAGCAGCTTCATCCAAAAGTTCCTTGTACAGCCGGTAGCCTAATTCTCTGTTGAAAAATTTTATTTTGTAATAAATATTGATGGACTCAATTAAAAAAAGTATCGTTAGTAATAACTATATTTAATTACACAGGTTGCAAAATTCCAAACAATTTGATCAGGAAGTTTGGCAGAAATCGAGCCCACTGGTTAATTCCAACAGCTGCCATTAATGCATCACTTAGCTCTATCAGATGCTGTGGAGTTTTGCTGGTGTATTTTATTCTTTTTCCAAACATGATTACAAAAATTATATTGGTCACACCCTGCTGTATCAATCTGTGCAAGTCTGTTGGTTTTCCTTTCAATTTTTTTATTTCTTTAATTACACAATCAATTTCATCCTTAAAGTAGATCATTTTATATTACACGATCTCGGTTGCTTGAAATAATTTTCTACTGACCTGTATATTAGGTTCTAAACTCACTTTACCAAATCCAAGGTTTCGTAGTATGGAGATGGTAAATCGACGTAATTCTACACGATGTGCACCAACAGCGGACACCAAACCTTTTGAAATATAATGGCAATATAATCACAATATAGTAGCAATATTGTTTTAAAAAAAATCAAAATTAAGAAAATCGCCTTTATTAATGATACTTTCAATGTTTAATGGAGCAATGATGTACTTTCAGTAGTAATATATCTAGCGCGCCGAGTAATTGTCAAATAATTAGGTCCATACAAATCTTATCTCACAAAAAGATGAGTGCTAACCTGAATTTGACAATTACTCAAGCGCGAGGTGTATTTTATGAGAAAATTTACCGTTAGAAAATTGAAGAAATGACTATGAAGAGTTCGAATGGGATCAAAATGCCATTTGTATTTTGGTTGTGAAAACCCACAACAGATGGCGCAAAGG
>JAQFXT010000442.1:0-37796 GCA_034683725.1 Strigamia crassipes
ACCCTGAAAACTCTGAAAACCATTGGAAACACAAATTCGATTAATTTGTGTAACCTTCGAGCCTGATTGACCATTGCCGTGTGTGATTTGAACTTTCACACACTTCTCCCTACGTCACTTTACCTTTAAATTAAATTTATTTTTTTACCCGTACGCTTGTTCTCTCACATAAATTTCGAAATTCAAAATTGTTATTTATCTATTCAATAAAAAAAAATATTTAAACTTTTTCTTTTAATATAGTATTTTCTTTTTCTTTTGTGGCCAAAGATTTCCTGAGGTTTCCACCACCATATTCGAGTCTAAATCCAGGCAAACACCAAGTGACTGAGTATTTTTCTTTTTGCTAATATATGGCTCATTGAAGTACCATTGGGATGCTGGCCGTGTGTCTAGCGAGGACATGAGGAACACCAGCAGATTCTCGTAAAGTGTTGGCAAAAAAAGAAGGAAACATAGGTGGTCCTGTCCTACTGGAGAATGGAGTTCACGTTTGAAGACAGTCTGGTCCCTTGATTCCCTCGAGTGTCGTTTTTTGGGACCAGAGGTGATGTTGGAAGAAGTTCACACGTTTCTATAATAGAAATAGCGTAAAATTGAAAGACATGGACAATACTTCATTCGCAGTAATCATTTCCCTGACTGATATATGAGTTTTAGTAATGTTTTTTTATTAGAAAGAAATTTGTGGCTTGTTAGTGGTAATTGGTGATGTTACAAAAGTAAAAAAGTTTGCAACGATTTCGAGATATTAATCGATTTTAATGATTAGTGTAATTTTATACGTTTTTTAAATTTAGATTGAGCCAGAAATAATTCATTTTTGATAGCAGGTAAAAAAAATCTTTTATGATGTTATTTGCAGGGTTGGGGATGAAGTGGAACGTGAGAAAAGAAATAGAATAATAGGCAAAATGGAAAAATGTCAGTATGAACATTTTCAATTGAAGTCAACCGGCTGTTGAGCCACGACACTGTCACAAAGAAAGACGACCAACTTAATTACAATTAGCCAGCCAAGCAGAGCAGCCGTCGGAGACAAGCCGAGCTCACAGCTGGCTTCCCATTACACAATCTGCGAGTATTTTCCCCCTCTAACACTTTTATTAATACAAAAGATTGAAGTCGTTGTCATATTTCACCGTTGGAAATTAATGTGTTCGCTACGGAATTCACACAATATGAAATATATACGCCTCGAGGAAACGTGGAATTTCTGAATTTAAATGCACATCAACTTTGGCAATTACCCCGCCTAACTTTAAAACAGGCAACTGTAAGATAATCTGCAAAAAAAATATCTACTATTCAGCACTTCGTAATAGCAAAAAAAAAATCTTGAAGATTCCAACTTTTAATCCTGTAGAGAAAAAGTGAAAAATTGATTTCATTTTTCAATCTTGGTGAGAGCTGACACGTACCATCAGCTAGTATACTTTGAGAACAACAACACAAAGGTATCAAGTAATAATGAACAAATATTGCCAACAAAATACACAGTTCGCGGCTTGTAATTGTACTTTGCTTTATGTTGTAAATAGTGTAACGATAAAGTGTCAAATATATATTTGCGGTGCACTTTTCCGTTAGTTATAAACACAGACTTATGCTATAAATGACACGTGACTGTCCAAAAATGTATTTAGTTTTCAAGCAAACCAAAGTAGTTGTTCACGTTATTGTGTCAAAACAATCATGTTACTTGATTAATATAAATGCCACTGTATTTGCTGCTTAACCAACAAACAAATGAATGTCATTTGATTCATACACGTCGACGAACCGGAGAAATGCAAATGGCGACAACTCGAGATGATCGCCATTTGCATTTAAGTCGGTGACGTATGTGCAACGAAAATAGTGGAAATCTACCGGATTGTCTACGCTATTTGAGTTTTCTACTATAATTATAAACGTAATGGTGGTTTTTATAACGGAAAAGTACCTGACCCAAATGTTTATGAAAACAAATAAAAGATTCAATTACAACATTTGTTTTAATATTTTTGTAGCATTTTTCTAAGAAAAAAGTAATCAATATAATTATTTTTAAATCGCTTTTAACTAACATTTGCTTTTAATAACCATTATTCTCCGTTTTATGTGCAATCAAAGAGTTCAAACAGCATTTTAATTCGGTGGTTTTTACCTAGCAATTAATACATTAAAAAAACTATTAACTTCAACTCCCATTTCGGTGCGTTATCTTTATAAAAAGAGATCAGTGGGAAAATGAGATTTGTTTTGTTTCGCTCGTCCTAATCCGTCGTCTGAGGTATAATTATGGGTCCGGGTTTAGTCAGTTTAGGTCGAAGAAATGAGAAGCAATTTACAATTAAGCTGAATTGACCCAAAACTTCCTCTTAATTAATACTCAGAGCACTTAGAGCATCTTAAAATTAAAAAAAAATATCTAAAAAGAAAAACTTTGTGTGTTTACATATGCATAAAAATGTATTTTTTGTTCAGTTTGCAATGACAAGTAAAATATTTATGATGAAACATGGCAAAATAATATATATCTACAGAAGTATGAATTGTGAATTTGTTTATAAGTTAGTAGTCGGGAGTTACGAGAAATGATAGATAGCTTTTTTCTTTGCAATGCAAGCAACGTATTTCCCAAGAGTCTATTGGAAGAAAGAATAAGAGCTGGAAAAAATAACGCAAAAAAATGAATGCGCTAGTCAATGCATAATTCAGTTTGCTTGATAAAGTAAACGTGTACATTTTGTTAGATTTCTTTTTTCCTTTTCAAAGTAAATTGCACCACAATTGAAACCACAAACATAAATTTCTAATAACGATTTAAAACAATTGAAAATGAATAACCGTGTTAGCAGTTGGACGTATTATCAAAACGGTTGTCAAATACGGTATCTTATTTGTGTATATTCAGCGATTGTACCAACAGAGTGCATATATAATGATGCGTGTCATTGGCAAATGTAACTTGTCGATTAAATTGAAGCAAAGTGCATGTTTATAATTGTCTGACATAAACACAAGTGACGAGTCGCTGCATGTGATAAGTGCACTAGTGCAGACGGTAAAATTTAATAAGCGAATGTCGTTGCGTCGTTTTAAATGAATTCTAATTTAAATGTGCTCGATTAAACTTAACAATTTTCGAAGCTGGCCATTTACAACTGTCAAATGATTTTCTAGTAATATTGCTGATCGACTGCGGCATTAACAAGAGATAATGAATAATGTTGATTTAATCCAAGTCAAGTTTGTAAAATTTAAACTGTTATTTTGGTATTAGAAATTCTTATTGTTTTATTTCCGATTGGGTCGCCAATCGCAAAAATCACGTACAAGATTTTGAAATTCTGTTGAAATTTTAAAGATTTCAGGATTTCAGAAGATTTTGTCAGGATTTTAGGAGGATATCTTAAAGTTTCAGGCAAATTTCTTAAAAATTTTGATCGATTTTATAAATTTTTAGAATTTCCAAGATTTCTTGGATTTCTTGGATTTCTTGAATTTCTTGAATTTCTTGGATTTCTTGAATTTCTTGAATTTCTTGGATTTCTTGGATTTCTTGGATTTCTTGGATTTCTTGGATTTCTTGAATTTCTTGGATTTCTGGGATTTCTTGGATTTCTTGGATTTCTTGGATTTCTTGAATTTCTTGGATTTTTTAGATTTTCGGGATTTTTTGGATTTCCGGGATTTCTTGGATTTCCGGGATTTCTTGGATTTCCGGGATTTCTTGGATTTTAGAGATTTTTTAAAGATTTCAGAGACTTGCTAAAGATTTGAGGAATTTGCTGTGGATTTGAGGAATTTGCTGTGGATTTGAATATTTCAGAGATTTGCTGTGGATTTGAATATTTTAGAAATTTGCTGTAGATTTGAAAATTTTAAGTAGATTTCTTTATAGATTTTGCTTAATTTTGCTACAAATATTGCATCAATTTAGAAGATTTTATGGATTTCTAAGATTTTCAGAGGATTTCTAGGATTTTCAGAGGATTTCTAGGATTTCTAAAGGATTTTTAAGATTTCCAGAAAATTTCTGGCATTTTCAGAGAATTTCTAGCCCGTACGAGATTTCCAGCATTGGCGACCTCCTCGATTTAAACTGTTATTTTGGCAGTAGAGATTTCTTTTGTTGTCTAACTTGGCGCGCTTTTGTATTGTTTTTAGCGCGTTCTGATGGCGGAATGTCAAACTTAAGGTTTCCATACCGTCACAAGACCAAATAAGTAATGTAATCTAAGATGCAATTTAGTGAACTTATGTCTTTTATTCCTTTATGGGAAATCATTTGCCAAATGAAATTTCTTTACTTTCGTGTTGGAATCGAAGTAGTTGACGGGCTGACAAATCTGCATAACAAAGCTGGAGTGTGCTTTTGTTCGTCCTGAAGGGTGAAAATAGTTTTAGAAAAAGAAAAGAAAAAAAATAGTGGGAGACATTCAAGTGATTTTATTTTTTCGATATCCGTTTTGTCCTTTTACGTGTTTCTTCGCCTTAAAGTTGAAAAGATTTATTTCCACGATTAAAAAGATCCGACATTTTATAGTCAATATTTAATTTATCGGTATACTGGTAAAAAGAATATATATTTTTTTTTAGTTTTCTTGGTTAACTGAAGTTTGGTGAAATCAATTTACCAAAGATTTAAAACTTGTAAAGATAAGAAGTAGTTTTTGATGATTGGAAACTTTAAAGCTTTTAGGTAGACTCGCAGAATCTAATCTTTGCTTAAGGTGACACAACTTCAAATATGAGCTGCGGTGATAACTCATCTCCGATCGAAACATCAGATAAATTATTCACTTGATGCAAACTCAGTAAGAACATTTGAATAACAAAAAAAAAATAAAATAAAAATCACAAAAAACGCAATAAACGTAGTTCCGGGCATTTTATTGTATTGTATTTATTTTGCTGTTTTATTTATTTATTTATTTATTTGTTTTATTTATTTATTTGTTTTGTTTTATTATTTTATTTTATTATTTTATGTTTTATTATCCTGTCGCCAGATTACACTGACTTTCGTGACATTTTATGACGCACTTCCGTTTCATTGCCAAATTACTCTACTCTTTCAATTCAAAATAAATAAATAAAAATTCATGCACATCCATATTTGTATTGCGATAACTTTTCAAATATCTTTAAAACTCATTTTAAATGTGTAATTTTTTTTGTGTTTGCAAATTGTATTTCATAGAAAAAGAAAGAAAAAAACATTGCGTGTGATTTAACATGTTATTTTGGTATACACCGAGAATGTGTTGAAGACGACTTGCCGAGAAAATAATGTACAGAAGCGAGTTGGGAGAAAATCCAGGCTGGGATTAGAATGGATCAATTAACAGGAAAGTGCACTTTAGAGAAATTAAACTCCGTTTGCGACATTTCATAGCAAATCCCGTCTGTGCCTAGGTTAGCGATAAGAACGATTTTATTTTATACTATTTTTTCAACGCTATGTATTCAAATTTTTATCCTGAGTTATTCAACTTACGTCATCAGAAAACTTAATTCGTTTAATTCCAGCGCTCAAGCGCGTTTCTTTCGATATAAAAGTGGGCTATCGACATGATAACAGTCATTGCCCAAAATCCTTTGGGCTGATTCGAGTTCATCTGCAGATGAAAAATCAAACGCCAAATGTGCATTTCTTCAAGTATAGCGAGATTACAATTTTCTACTGAAATATATTTTCTTTTATTACAGCTGGGGTGGATACTTTTCAACGAAACTGCGTATCAAACTTGGAAAATCTTCCTTGAAATCACTTCGAGCTTCCAATCACTCACTGTCAACAAACATTTTTTGCTTGAAAACATCGTAAAGTCTCATTACACGCGTGCAAGCGATATCATCACTTAATGAATTGTCTACACAAAAGACAAATCTCAGCATTAAAATCTTTTTAAAGGCGATTTCGATAAGCGCTAAATTTAAAACTTAACGCAACAATAACTACATACACACAACGTTGTCAACTTCTTCCCTATCAATGGGTACTGTAAGTTAAGTTTTTGGTCCCATTGTATGTTATGAGGCCCCCTACCGGGAATTATTTAAATGTATACATTCAAACATTTTATTAACATTTTACATTTTAATATCACATCCAACAATTCGGTTTTTGTTCTGAATTGAGATCTTGCTATTCAATTCTGAATAAATAAAATAACGTAAATAAAAGAACAAAAAATTGTATTCGAGAAGATCCGTTTTCGGTTTTTATTTTTTATTTTATTTTTCCCGTTTCACTTTTCTGGGGCCCCATGCTTAGCCCGGGACCTGGGTGCCTTGCACCCGCTGCACCCGCTGCATCCCCTTGTGGCCGGGTATAAAACCCTAAAATGGTGGAGGTTTTTCTACAATTGAAATATAAATTTCCACTCATCTCAAAGCTACTGACAACTTAAAAGATGAAAATTTTTCAAAAAAAACAAGAAAAAAAACAAAGAAAAATGCACCTGAAGTGTGAAATACGGCAATAAAACTGCACAATTCGACGAAAAATAACACTAAAATAAATTTTATTACACATAAACATAATCAAATGTGAATATAGATTTTAAAAAAAGGATGATGCATACATAACTTCTGCTTTAAAATGTCTCACTAGGGCCCGTGTATTGATTGGCTCAAGTTTTAACACTTTGGGAGGTAGACAGGCGTTAAGAAATAGAAGCCAGGGAGTGTGGGTTGGCAACACTTGTGCAGTCCTTCTTTCGTTTTACTCTGTCCTTGAATGCGTGGGTGTGTATAGTGGACAACAGCTGTTCTGTAGAGAGACGTGTCCACTCCCAACCCATAAGACCGAGTAATATGGTGGCTTATACATCACAGCTGCGTTTTTCGCTATTATATAAATGCTTCTTTTTCTTTCGAAACTTTTAAGTTTTTTCTTTTATTTTTCTTTTTATTTTTTAGCAATTAATTATTGAACATTTGGAAATATTGTTTGGCAATCGTGGACTCGTGGGTTTTAAAGATTAAATTCATACGGAATACCCGAAAATGTTTACTTTTTAAGATATCAATAGTTGAAGTTGAAAAATATAAATAACCAAAACCCTCACCGAGCGGAACGGAACGAACCGCTATAAACGAGAGTATAAACCCGAGGTATAAACAAGACCATAAAATAAAACAAGTTTTACTTCCTTATTCTGTCACTTGAAGCGCTATAATTTATAACCCGTGATAATTAGAACAATTATAACTAAAAATAATATTTACTAAATTCTTTTTTAATTTTTAAAATAATATTCTGAGCTAATACAGTATTTAGCAAAGTAATTTGTTTTTACCAGTTTGATCAATGTCAACCCTCTGTTTTTCCGAGAAGGACAACATGGCGTCGATGCGGTAACTAACATCCGTGATGTATTTGACTCAAGACGGAACATAGATGTAAGTAATACAAATTTGTATTGGAATATAAAGTTAAAGCTGGCAAATTGTGTCATTCAATTCACAAATTATTAATCGCCGACACTAAGTTAAGTATACTGACTTAAGTTACGGAAGTATTATAAGTCGTAGCACGGTTGAAATTTAATAATTTAGTCAGTTTTAATTTTATTTTTCCACTTCAATTTGATGGTTAAATATTTACGGTAAATTCTGATTTTCAGCATGGCTTTCAGTTTGTGACGGTTTGTACCGCAGGTCTAAATTGACCAAAACGACTGAATTTTATGTCTAAATTGACCAAAACGACTAAATTTAATGTCTAAATTGACTAAAACGGCTGAATTTAATGTCTAAATTGATCAAAATGACTAAAATTAATATTTAAATTAATAAAGAACACTAAAATAAATGTTTAAATTCAATATCTAAATTGTGGGAAAAATATAGGTTTTGTTAATACAGTGCAGGGCATTTACGGTATGCAAAAATGCAGTGCATGGCAAATATCATGCGAAGTGCCACTACAAAACAAGGGATATGCCCTAATTTTGGTATCCCAAACTGCACCCCAAATAATTAAATTCATTAATGATTTGGGGCATAACTTTGGTTTTGTGATGCATATGAAAGGCAAAATAGCGAATAACATTTAGGTGAAGTTTGGAAAACATTCAAAGTTTTTTTCAAGTTGCAATTACAATAGAATTAAGTGAATCCCAAGAGGCAATTTCTCACTTGGTTCCGAATGCAGAGTATAATTTAAATTAGTGGAGTCCCATTTTTTCCGAAGCAATTCTTCCTGAAACCAGACCGTCTTGATAAGTGGCCTTTTTTGTAAGAGATTAGGTTCTTCTTTGGGCATCATGTCAACAAGCTTAATGTATGTTGACGTAGAAATCTGTTTGGTGAAGAATAAAGTTCCCATCATCGATGAATGGAACATAGAAAGCTCTTAGACTTGGAAAATGAATCTTTGCTTTGTACGAGATAAACTACTTCAAGACGGAGGTTTGTTTAGGTAAACAACATTATTTGCTGTTCCATGACATTCAAAATGCTTGATAAAATGTAAATTCAAACAAATTGTTAAAAGCTTTGTTTTGTCGAAAGATGAGTTACAGTATTCTTATTGATATTGTTTCCTAGGATGACCACGACGATGGAACTGCAGTTAAACATGTTTGGTTGTTTAAGGGTTGTGCGCATGCTTACTGTGACTGAAAGCAAACTAAATCGACCGCTGTTTTTAAGTTAGATCGAGACAATGCTGTTGAAAATATGTACCTTTGAAATTATGATGTCTAAAACATGTACTTATGAAATTATGACGTCGAAAATGTTATTTTGTTGAAATTACGACCATCAAAAGAAAAACTCCAAAATCGAAAAAAAAAAAATTTTGTTTTTTGTTGAAAAAAAGATCTGTCTATCCCGTCTGTCGAGATAATGAGACTGTTGTATCCACAACTAAATTATTATCATCCTACATAGATTGTATTACAATTGCTTGTACAGTAGCAATTAACAATAGATGGTTGTCAAGTGCAATACACTTGACAAACATGTGTATACATTTCGATTAAGAATAAAAACACATCCATTTTCCAGTTTGCAATCTTTGAATGGTTTGGGCCTGAGTTCCAATCTGGACTCAGGCCCGATTTATGAGTGATACACTGTATTTCACAGAGACCATCTACGCAATGACCTTTGGCGACATTCTCCGCATACGATTTCCAAATTCCAGTTATTTAACATTATTAAGCTGAATATTAGGCCTAATAAAGCTAAAATAAACTAAATACATTCATTAACAACGGAGTAATTTATGGTATTTACCGAAATTTTGTTGTTTATTTCATTTGATTGCAACTAGCTTGACAATCGCCAAGTTAAACGAATTTAACATCAAGCTACCCGATTTGAACTGGAGTATTTTGGAATGCATTTTATGTTGCATGGTTATACATCTTTAACTGATCAGGGGCTTTATGTATTACTAGGCCAGGAGCCTGGGTCTTGCAAGCTCATGAGGCCAGCTCTGGCTAAGGTCATAGTGATATTATTCAATGTTGTTAGGGTGCAGTGCGTTGAAAAAGTATTACACTTAATTTTTTTAGAAATTCAAGTTTTATGGTTTCTTATTTAAAATAAAAAGTTGAAGGGAAAAGAGAAATTGGTATTGCAAAAAATTTACTTTCAATAACAAAGGAAGGGGGATATTGATCTATCCGTGAATGGAAATGTTTTATTATATTTTATCCACTTCTTCCAATCGAATTTTACCTCTACCCACTTTCCTCATAGTCTGTTTGTTGTCTTTTTGTTAGTGGCTGGTGAGAAGTCAATATAGCGTTATACAAAATAAGTTTAAAAAACAATTGCAATGTCGGAATTCAGTGATCTAAATCAGTAAGTTATATTAGAGACGCATAAAGGGTTCAAAACAAAAACCGATCATTTATTCCGTTTATTTAGTGGCAAAATAAGTCTTAACACAAAAAATTTAATTTAAACACCAAATCAGCTCACCCAGATATCTATTACATGGAAATTTAGTAAAACTTCGAACAGATTGAGTCCGCACGCGTGTGACAGTTGACGGTAGTTCTATGTTGTGGCACAGATGCTACTGTGCCCTTTTGAAATTTTTTTTTGTTTTTGTATTTTTTTTATTTTTCGTTTTAGAGTGTTTTGTATCTGGTGTGCTGAAGCAGATAGGCGGCTGAAGGGAATCAAAGGAGATGTGAATGCAATAGCACATGGCAAGATGAGCTGTCTACTTGCATCAGGCGCCCATTTATCCACAGAACACCGCAGATTTCTGGTCGCCTAACTTACCATTTTTAACACTTCAACTCTTTGTTTATGAGTTTAAGATTTTTAATCCAAAGTCAACCGAAGTAATATGATATTCTCAATTTATTTTATTGACTGATCTAGTAAATGAACTACAAACTCATTAACTGCAGTCAAAGAACCAACCAGACCAAACATACTCAGGCATGCAGTTAAATGGCTTGTTTAAACATTAAACTTGAAATATAAATTTAATATTTGTTTGATCTGGTTAACTGAATTGAGTGTTTCTCGATCTAGCTTTTAAAATAGTCCGCTATCAGTTGCAGTGTGGATAGCAGGGGCGACATTAGCAGTTTTCATCGACGAGACTTATAAATCTCTAGATTTAAAAAGTTTTATTTTGAGATTTATGCGTTTATTTTGAAATTTATGGATTTAGTTTGAGGTTTTTTGGAATATATTTTGAGATTTATAGATTAATTGTGAGATTTAGAGCTTAATTGTGAGATTTAAAGATTAATTGTGAGATTTAGAGATTAATTCTGAGATTTAGAGATTAATTCTGAGATTTAGAGATTAATTGTGAGATTTAGAGATTAATTCTGAGATTTAGAGATTAATTTAGAGATTTAATGTGTGATTTTGAGATTTAATGTGTAATTTCGAGATTTGATGTGTAATTTCGAGATTTAATGTGTAATTTCGAAATTGAATATGTGATTTTGAGATCAAATGTGTGATTTAGTGATTTAATGTGTGATTTAGAGATTTAAAGATTTAGAAAATTAAGGATTTATTAGTGATTTAACAAGCCATCAACGAGATTTTTAGTAAATGTCGGTCCTTTTGGTGGATTGGCACCCAGTTTAGACAACAAAATGGGTTATAGTCAGGGGTTCTCAAACTTTTTAACAATACGACACATTTTTTATGGTACTCTGAACGTATTTACTAAGTACATTCATAAAGCATAGATTAAACAGAATTTTAAACACGCGTGTCTCGATCTAACTTTTGAAATGACAACCGACTTAGTCTGTTTTCAGTTGCAGAGGGCATGCGCACAACATTTAAGCAACTCCTAACATGTTTACCTACAAGTTAAACATGATTATAAATTCAGGTAGTATTACCAGCTAAAAGTTCTGAGGCGAAGCATATTTTGATAAATTAGAAACGAAAGATTTGCACTGATTAAATATTTAAATTTAATGTGAACTGTAGATTTAGTTTTATAAAAGTGATTAAGATTTCGGATAATGAAACTTCCAACTCTTCATTGATAAATTGCACAGCTGCGGTTACACATTCAGCTAACACAATTTCCATTTTCTACAGAAACTTCACTTTGATTCTTTAAGTATGCAGTTCAAATGAAAGGAAATGTTTGCTTCCACATTCTTCTCTTCTGGAAATCTTTCTATTTTACTGATGGTGTGCCATGTTCTTCATTACAAAGTGTCTTGTCTGTCTTGATCTTTTGTTCTCTTTGGCTGTTTTCTTCTAGTGAGTAATGATTCAACTATCATATAGTCAAGTGTTTTCTTCTGAGGAAGCGCAACATTTTTAATGTTGCTTGCAATTTCCTCATTGAAATTTCCTCATGCGTGCTCTTTTTTTCCCCATCAAATTAAATGAAATTGCATTTAATAAATAATGTTTTTTATTATATCATTTTAGGTTTAATACTTCACTTGGAATTCCTGTATTGTCCTGACTTTGTTGTATTATCCAAGAGGCGTGACAAGACGGTAAGTGTCGTAAAGTTTTTTTTTATTATTATTTTTTTTTTGTAACGACATGTGTTATAACCCTTTGACAGAGGATGTTTCACACGTCCAAGATATGTCACACTTCTTAAACGATAATACCCACTACACAAATTGAATACACACACCTAATCAAAGTGAAACGACTTGATATACTGAGCATGAAGCTCGGGTTATTGGTGTTTTAGGTTTTACTATACCGATAAGATTTTCTGGATTTAGTGTATTGTATTTTCAGCAACTGCAGTCGCGACTATTATTCTAGGACAAATGCAATTTGAGGCAATTAATCAGTAATTTACAAAAATTTATGCTAAAATACGATTTTTCCGGTACGGATCACATTAGCGACAATCACATTATCGATTTTCTGCAATAATGCATCACATTAGTGACGCCGTATTAGCCACTGCAGTGTGATGAACGTCGATCAGTTTTAGGTTAGAGTTGGGTTTGTATAGGTGAAGTTAGGTTAGGCTAGGTTAGGTCTTTTGGTTAGGTTTGGTTAAGTTAGGTCGCTATTCCGTACCAGTCGCTAAAACGGCGTCGCTAATATGAATTGCCACGTCGTTCTACATTCACTTTGAAAGTATAACAAATGCTGCGTTTGTTCTGGGTCACTTGACTGAAACAGAGCAGAAAGTCACGTTTTCTGCTATCTACTTTCTGCTGTGATGTCACTTCCTCTTACTCTGGTAGAAAATAGTGGGCAGAAAAAATAGACTATGTCTAGTAAATATGTTTCATTAATTTTACACAATTAAAAACTGCATTTACACCTGAATTTTTGAATCTTGCTCGTCTTTTTTGACAGTCAAAAAATGCAATCAAGATTTTCTGCCCACTTTTATGCCTAGTCGTCTGCCAGATGGGAACCAGCAGCAGAAGAAAAAAAATTTTCAGCGCTGAAATTTTTCTGTTGCAGAAAATTTTTTGTTTCGTATTTTCACAAGTGGGAACCCAGCATTATACAAACGTGACAAACGAAAAACGGCGGTTTGGAATAAGAGTCGCGACTCTCAATCGCGGAAAATCATTTAGTCTGGCGTATCTTCTTTAATTCGGTCAAAAGTTGTTAAAAGAATGTTAACATAGTTAATAGATGAAATGTGCACAAAAAGTGTTTAATATGTTAATTTCAAAATGCGACTGAAAGCGTACATTTGTTGCCATTTATTATAATTTTAAACATCCATAAATTTATTAGTAGGTGCATTCATAAATGCACTTTTAACTTGCAGTTAAACATGTTTTGTTGTTTAGTGGTTGTGTGCATGCCCACTGCGACTGGAAACAGACTAAAATGGCCACTTTGTCGTTTTAAAAAGCAGTTTGAATATGTTGCTTAAAATGCTGGTTAGTCTAAATGACTTTATGAATGCGCCTACTGTGAAAACTTACTTTAAGTTGTGATTGTGTTTGCTCTTTCATTGGATACGGTGATGTAATTAGTGCGGAGATAGGTGACCTACTGGGAATCCCAGTTGATTCTCATTCTAGTCTGATTTAAGATAGTGTTTCTATGGCAAGACCATCTGCCACCCACCTCTAACTGGATTTTTTTTTATCGTATCTCCAGTTCTGGTTATAAATGGAAGGATTGAACTCTAAAAAAAAAGTCACCAACATTTACAGTAGAAAAAATACAAATGCAAGAAGCCTAAATTAAGATAATTGTTTTTTTTTTTTTTTTGGTGTTGGGAAAACCAAAGAGTCTGTGATCAGGTAACTCCTACTTCTTCTTGTAGCTGGGTTAGTTTTGTCCTAGGTTCAATGTTATTGGAGAATTGTACACAAGGGTTTGTGAAGAATCATTGGAGGTTGAAGTACCAGATGATGACGATTGATAAGTCTGGTACAATCTGGCAAGGAGTGAATAAAAGCCTGGTGGGCAAGCTAAGAGGAGAGCCATTGGCGATTTCAGCTCACATACTTTCTTCTTGAGACTCATAGATCTTAACTACTCGAGATACAAGCATTGCACTTTTGTGTTGTCGAATTGAATATACTGTACTTTAGTAACTTTAGATGAAATCGATTTTTTTAACACAAAAAAAAGTTGTCATTAACAGTCTCAGTGTTTTAAATAATATAATAAATACCGTTTTTCTGACACGGGCTGTAGACCATGCAAATTATAAACTGTGATCTGTGTGATAATTTTCTTCAGGACCCAATGTTGCATTTACACCTAGGATTTAGGTGGGGGATCTTCGGAGTGGCGCAATTGCCGTATTACCGAATAGTATCAAATCCTGTGCACAATTTGTGCTCACAGCACTTTAACTGGGTTACACAAAGCGATGCAGAACAAAACAAATCAAACTAAAAAGCAAACATAATAAATTCACAATTCCCGAGCTATATGTTCGATTTTTAAACTGTTGAATTATTGCTGAAATCGAGTACAATCTGACTTTCCCCGTTGGTCATTCCTCCGTTATTAAATTATAGAAAAAAGGTCTAATTTTTAGGCTTTTCTCTGGTTATCTGTTTGTTGTGGGTGATTTACTATCGAAGAATCAATTTCTAACGTTACTGCAGATGTTTACATGTGAAAGTCTCAGATTTTTGATTTCCAACTTATCATACTTTCATGGTTTCCGGAATTGCTTTTATTTGAAAGACATTATAAGCCTCTTTTTTTGACAAGTGCAAATAGTGGCATTCTCTTTTCGAGTTGTTGGAGATCTAAGAAACTTGCAAGCAAGGGATTGGTCTCTCCCTTGTGGCAAGACAGCAGATCAATTTATTTTTCTGAGTAGGATGTGCTGGCTCTCCCTATAATAATGTTATCGACTTTTTTTTACGTAAGCTGATGGAATTTTGAAGCTGGATTGGAATAGGGTTAACTAAATTTAAACCAAACAAATAGTTTACACGTAACGCTTTGCTGATTTTCGACTTGTACAGATTACATTAGATTTTTTTCTGTTTAAAATTGAACTGCAGTAAACTAAAGTTAGTCCATTTATGCAGTTAGTTGTAATGAAATGCGTTACAATTGCTTCAAATTTGATTGAACAAAATGTAGTGGTGTTTACTGTGATTTTTAATTTATTACTTTTTTCAGCTTGAAAAATCTTGTAATTTAGGGGATTTCACGCAACAGATTATAATTCATTTTTTAGATTAAATTATTTTTAAATAATAACTCACTGCGCATGTGCATAGGTTAAAATCATTGGTTGTTACTCAAGAAAAAAAAATTCTCTCTAGATCGGTGTAAATTTAAAAAGTAAAGATTATTGCAAATGGCATCAGATTTAATGATCTACCGCCTCAATAGTTACACGCGATATTTTTCAAGCTACAACAACAACCTACACACTATAGCTTGTTAGATTCGAATCATCGAGGCGAATCGATCCATGTATAGTACTTTAAAGTTTGATGAACGATAATAAAAAGCGACCCATTTTACTGTTGCACTGACCTAGTGTTGATTTGAGACCTCTTATTGTTGCTTTATTTCCAACTGTGTGAAGTTGGCACTACAAACACTTCCAATTTACTTTAAAATAAATGGACCTTGTTCAGAATCCAATGGACCAATGCTTTTTTTCAATGGACCGATGTTTATTTTCAACGGACCTTCTTAGATTTTGCGGTATGCTTGATTGAAATTTCTTTTATTGGTTTTAAGAGCTAGCAGTAGTTCTACAGCACTAATATAAACAAATTTTGTTGTTGGGCGTTGGGGTGCTGGAGGCTCTGATCACTAATGCCAAAGTGGTCTATTAGTGTCCATTGGTTTCTGAACAAGGTCCATTCATTAAAACGTAAATTGGAAGTGGTTGTAGTGCCAATTTTACTTGTGTTATATTTTCTTTGTGTGCAACAAGCATGTCAATTGCCACGTTAAATCCTTTGCAATTGTGATGTTCAATTTGAATTTGGCATCAAGATGGGCGCGAACTTTAGTTTAGGATAGCATAGACCATCTAGTGACAAATGTTAGAACTTTTCAAATTGAAGTTGCTTAGGATACTGAAATAGACCTAAATTTGGATATATTTTGAGCGGTGGAATGGGACGGTCCCCTTAGCTACATGAGTCAAATGAATGTATCATTCTTGGAATTCGTCATAAAAATTTTGTACTAATTAATACTCATTAGTACAGTACTTATAGTTTTCAGAGAAAAGTGATTTACTGATCTATGTTAATCTACGCGTGATTGCAGCTAATTGTGTTTCCTCCAAATACGAGTTGAGCAGAGTGCTAATTTTTATTAGTTACTGCAAAGTCGTATAATTGAGTATTAAAAGCCTATAAATTAAAATAAAACTCAATTTCAGTTGTAAACTGATTACAAATCCCAAACTTTTGGAATTAAGTACTACTAATCTATACTGTACAACATTTTCATAGTGAATTCTGACAACGTTATGTCAACTTGACAAACCACCTACATCTTTTTTTTCAGGTGCTCATCAATGAGCATCAGTTCTCTACCAAATCAGGCAATAACCAATACATTACTGAACATCTTTAGTGGTAATCCTATTTCGTAGATAAGATTAGGTTAGATTAGCTGTCAAGTTTCAGAGTTAGAACAAGACAAAACAAGACTTTCATTTTGCCGCTAAATAAACAGAAATCTCAAAAGGAGACAACACATTAATATAAATGGATCTGGCATCTATTTCGTTTTTTTTTTTTTTAAAAACTTGAAGGTAGGCACAACTTAGTTTATTCTTGTTTAGTACACTGGCACTACCGTCAATATTGTTGTATTTGAGTTTTTCAAAAAACTGGTATTTTGAAAACATTGTGGAAAAATTCGAATACAACGCCACTTCACCTACAACAGCATGATGTTACAGTCGAATACTAAATTATAGCTTTACATTCCGATTTTTATGGTATTTAATTCGGATTTGGATATTCAGTGTGTGCTAAGGTGAAGTTGTAATGTTGTAACGCAAGTTTTGGCCCAGAAACCTGTATGTCGATATAACGTAAGGACGAATTGCATATCTCGCTACGCGTAAAGACCATGTTTTCCAAAAAAAAGTAAAGTGGTGTTTTATTCGAATAAAACACCAAGGTGGTGTTATATTCAAATACAACATCATGGTCTTATTTTTGGGTGAAGATGATAATAACAGTGTGACGCAACCGAAAGTTGAAACATTCGATCAAGTAAAATAAAAGTCTTTAATGAAAACGGAAAGCAAGGTTTACACAGCTAAAAACATGAGTAGATTTGTAGGTTCTTGAGGATGATTGGCTTTTTCTGACCATTTTTTTTTGGATTTTTTGGTTGTTGGGTTTAATACCAGCATTTTGCTCATTTTCTCGCCATTTTTACTTATTTTTTTCACAACAAAATGCTTATTAATTTGATTTCTCTTACTTCGTTTGGCTTTGAGAGTCCCAGGATATGGATGGAAACGTTATTTTCTATTGTGCAAGTTTTCACATTGGTTTTCAAGAACCCTCACAGAAGGGCACGATAAAGGCATAAACCAATTTTACAGGAGGCATGCAGTCCGGTTGGAGTGCATTTTCTATAGTCACATTCAATTTTCAAGTCCTTTTGTATCTTCTTTTTGGGAATGTGTCTGCACTAAAGTCTTGTCGTGGCTGTTATCTTGTTATCCTGTTTTACATTGTTTGGTCGAAGTAATGCCTTTGCTGCGATGGCTTTCTTGCTCGAGCCAGTGGTAGTTTCTTCCTTGAAAGCAATGCAGTTGCCAACATCAATGGCAATTGCAGCACAGCATTACCTAAAATCCAAATTTGTTTTTCAAGTGTTGTGAATGGCTAATATTATAGATTAGTTGGTTACAAATTGAATTAAGTGTAACATTGTTATCAGTTACTGTTGATTATTGACAATTGTTATTCTTATTGTCTTGTCAATATTATTAAACATGGAGTTATTATTGTGAAAGCTCGAGTACTGCTATTGCTTTAAACATTAACAAGTAAAAGCACAAAGAATTGTATTTTTAAATGTGCAGTGGATTTGTACAGGGACAAGGTAGAAATTAATCGGGGGGTATTAATCAGACGCCAATTCGTAGGATGGACAACTCGACGGGTTGGTCAATTAATCGGAAATTGATTAATCGGATGTTAATTAAACGGATGAAAAATTGTGTTGAAATAAGGTCAGTTTATTTTGTCGATTTATTGGGCAGGTTCCTTGCTCGGTTTGCGCTCACCGCGTCTTAACTGGGCCACCCAAAGCGAAACAAGGTGAAAGAAATTACAAAAGGAAGAAAAAAATGAGAAAGAATGGCGACAAAATGGGTTGGCAACGAAGTAATTGGCGACAAAATGATTTTTTTTTTAAATTTACATGTGATTAATAGTCTGTCTAATCAATTGTGGCACGGTCAATTTTGTGATATCATTTTTCTTTAGATTAATTCGAGCGGGAAACTGGTGTATCGATTTTTTGTGAGAATGTGCTGCCATCTAGCGCTTTTAAAGTTAACTAGAAAAATATCAATTTGGAGATTTTTAACATTAAGCCATTCATTAGCGTTAGTTAACTGTTTAATTTTTGTGTTTTCCAGGAAAAGAGAATTGAAAAAAAAAAAATTTGTGATAATATTCTAAAAAAATTAAAAAATTAAAAATTATTTCAATATAAATTTTCTAAATTATAATTTTTTTAATTTGAATTGCCCCTTAAAACAAAATGTGTGCTCAATTTGCAATTAATTTAAAATATGAATTAAGTTTGGATTTATTATAGTTTTTCAATAAACCAAAAGATGGCGCCAGATGTCTAAGAAAATTTTGCATTCAAAATATCTATAGTTGCCGTGTGGGAAAAGATGAAGCAATTATTTAATTTATTTAATTTATTTGATTTGGAGCTGGAAAATGTGTAAACATGACGGTACAAAATGGATCAGATGACTCGTCTCTTTTTGTTTGTTAAGATGAGAAAATCAGAAGTTGCACAAACACAAAGACAAAATTAATTGTTTTTTCCTTTGATAGAATCCCACAGGAAATGATGTTTGCTGCAAGGCTTGTTTAATCAGCTGGGAAATAACCTGAAATTTCCCATTGCATAATTACTATTATCCGAGTGAAATGCAATCCGATTTTATTTATCTCTATTATTTCCAAGCATGCAGACAAAAGGCGAAACAAAAATAAATACAAACCAAAATCACACAATTAACCTGTCTAATTTCGAATATAAATTGCAATTTGCAAGCAAAACAATAAACTGACGAAATGCGTGCAATTATTATGATAAAAATAATAAAACGTATTTAGTATTATACAAATTGTGATGCAGGTGGTAAAGGTGAGGGTGTAGTTATTTGTTATAGTTATAAAAATATACTTACCTTAAACGTATCACATAGAATTTTCTATTTGAATGCGATTTTTGATTTATTTAGCTGTCTAATTTCAATATAGATATAATACAGGATTTTATAGAAAGCTTATATTGAATTACCAGAGACGTTCTATACAGATGCGATGTTAATTGTATCCCTCGTGTTACCTGAGATGATCACCGCAGCGAGTGAGATTGTTGCTAATCCCACTTTTTTGTCAGTGGTGTAAATAGAGTAAAACTGCCGGATTGCCTACGCTATGTTTAGTTATAGTGTAATTTTCGTTAGATTTATGACTTTTCCGGTATATTTATAGGCGTAACGGGGTTTGCATAACCGTAAAGTATCTTTGCCGCAAACTGTGTTTTACACGGTAAATTGTGTATATAACGCAAGATGGTATTGTTGTTTTAGTGATTTTTTAAAGTGTATTATTTCTTATTCCCTCGTTTGATGCTTTGCTCTTATGTTTATTCATTAAGCAAACAGTTTTCATCATTTTGCTATCGCCTCCAACAGAATGAGTGATTAGTTTGCTTCACTTGCCAATTTTCACGACTCACAAACTGGCCAACACCAGAGCTAAATCTCTATTCTCTTGCTTACCCTCGCTCTGTTTTGGCCATCTGGCGTGCATCGTCGTCAGTTTACTATGTTATATCTATTTGTATAATTTAATTTATAGTTATAATTCAGCTTTTAATGAAAACAGAACAAATCAAACAATTAACTAGTGAAAGTTGGTGGATAAACTAAATAAATTCATGCCGGCCACTTTGATAATGCAGTATTGCAGGGAAGCACGTTTTTTCTGGAAAAGCTAAAGCATGCTCGACTGCCACTGACACATTTCACTGCTAATAATATTTCAATTTAAAACATTTATTGGATTATTTTACAATACATGTATTTTTTTTTTTTTTTCATTTGTAGATTCGACAGTGACACTCTGAAATTTGAAGATTTGCAAGAAAGAAAGGTAAGATGAGATTTATTTTTTGATTTGGTTAGGAAATTTGACTACTGGTGTTTTATTTCGCTACAAACCTACAAAAACATGAGCAATCTGACAAAAAAAATTTTAGATATTTTTTTTCGTAGATTCAATTGTTATTGCATAATAAACACATTTTTTTAAAGATTTTATTTTACCTCTTTTTATTCCAATTTTCTTTTTTGTGCTGCGTGGGGACTTTACTAATAGGTTAGCGTTAGCAATTTCTTAGGTGCAAATCCACGTGAGGGTTTAACGATTGAAACGGGAGCCTTCATTTTTTCTCTCAACTAATCCCGACGTGACAGAGTGCTGGCTTGTCCCTTAAGACACTGCAGCTCGTTATAAGTGGAAGTGGGACAATTTTATAAAGGCAGTTGAGGCCAATTGTGTCCACACTAACAGGACTGGGCCGATTGCTATGAGGCTCCCAAGCGAATCTTCTACTGCGTCTTCATCACGAGAATGAAATGATCTTTGGATCAAATGTCCACTTCTATTACATCCAAACTTTGATTCTTAGAATTATTAGAAGTGTGCAGTAGTTCCTTCACCTTTTTCTTCTCTTTTTTTTTCTCATTAAAAGAATTTAAAAAAAAAATAAAATTGCTGATGTAATTTGGGAAGTAATGAAAATTCGTAATTACTGAATGTTTTCCTGTGGGAGTGAGTCGATTTTTTTTTTTTTTTTTGGTTTGTTAAAGACGCTGGATTTTGCAACAGTTTACTAAAGGGTCATTTTGATTGGCTATTAGGGGAAAAAGAGTGTCATTTGATAACCGGTTTGGTCCGATATTTGGTTAATTGGAATAATGTTTGAAAGGCTGCACTGCACTGCAGCTTTAAAATAGCTGGTGTTGAATTTGAAACTTTTAATGGGAGCATTGTTAATCTGGGTTTAATTCTGTTGGTTTGAAGCAGATGTGTGGTGTGATACCTGATAACTCTACAAATTAGATTTTCGAAGACCTTCGAAATGAAATGAAGAAGTGTTGATGACATTAGTTGTTTTCTAATTGTAGTTGTGGATATAAAGGATCTGTGAGAGAGGGGAAGAGGTTTTTAGTAGGGTCACAAAAGGGAGCCCTAAAAATCAAGGGTTAATAAGTCAAAAACAAATTTTAACAGATCAACAATGTGTGTGTGTGTGTGGTCTCCTAATTCTACATATAAATTCCGATTTTATTCTTGGCGACTCAACATCTGTGAGTGGTCTGGGCCCCATCTTGGCTGCCAAGGGCCCTTTGAATACAGCAGTAACTCCATTAAAAAAGTCGTGTTTCAGGTGCTTGTGTTTTTGTTTTGTGATGTTAAAAAATACAAAAACAAATATAAATTCTCTTATTGTGCACGGGTCTTATCAGACTTAATTTTGCCAATAGTGGGACTCGCGCATAATAAGAGGATTTATGGTACAAACACTCAAAACACTTCAAACACTAGCTGCAATCAAAAAGTCGTGTTTTAAGTGTTTGTGTTTTGAATTTGTGATGCTAAAAAATACAAAAACAAAAACACAAACATTTAAAACGCTTAAAACGCGACTTTTTGAATGCAGTTACTGTTAATGTAGCGAGTGTTTGTGTTTTACAGTCTTAAAACATTTATTTATTTATTTTTGGGTTAAATGGACATAAATAAAATTATTAAGGAATTTATGGCCTTTCCAACTTAGGATTTTGTGGTATAAGTCTGGCCCTACTATTCATGTTAAGTTAAAATCAGATATTTGGGCGAAGTAAAGAAGAATTTTTATTAGTAACTACTATGGAGTAAGTGCCTTATTAATTCGTCCTGACTAATATATCTTAGTGTTGGACTGTTCACACACTACCATATTGTATTGTTGGGAATTTTCCCATTAGACTCATTACAAGAAGCATAGCAAATTCCCATTAATCCAGTGGAATGTTGATCGTAGAAATCCCACGAATCTCGCAGCGAATTCCCATGAATCACCCAGAGGTGGTGCTAGCAAATTCCCATGAAGCTCTGTCAATAACACGTGATACATGAGTTTCACTTGGGAATTCCAATTCCAATGGGACTAGTAGGCCATTCTGTAGCTGGCCAGTAGTATGGGCAGTACTTTATTCATGGGCCGTCAATCAGAATAGAGGATGATTATTGACCATGATAATAAATAATTGATTGACATATGGTAGCAAATGTCTTTAAAAGTGGGAATGTCCACCTTAAGGTTCAAAACTTTTACTTAAAAGAGATACTGCAATGAAAAACTTATTGACAAGGCAGAAACCATGTTAAAATTGGATTGATTCACAAAAAAGTACATTACTTGAGAAATAATTGTTGAATTGTTCTGAAATTTGTTGTGAAACATTGTTTTAACGTTATTTATGTGTACGTAAAAAATAAATATCTCAACTCTCATCAAAACAAAATGATAAAAAAAATTGACTGTCCTTATAATTCCGTAGCAATAGTTTTGCGAAGTGCGACGTAACCTCGGAATAATTATTTTGGCTTTAACTTCTTCTCAAGTTCACTTTCTTTTCTGAATTCAGCTGTGATAGGGTGGAGAAACCATTAAAGAACAAGAAAAGGGACTGAGCTTTGATCCAAAACAAAGAGGACTGATGAAGCGTTAAATGTGCCTCAACCAATAGTTGAAACTGAAAATATGTAAACAAAATAAATAATACAAAAATTTAAAAAATATAATACTCACAAGATTTTCTTTTTTTTGATATTTTGTCGTCGTTTTTCTGAAGGTTTTTTTGTTTCATCCATGAATTAATAACATTTTTTTGTCGTTGTAAACTGTAGCAAACGAGTTTTTCAGTTTGACGAAGACTAATTGCACACATAATCTCCTAGGCTGATAAAAACATATTTAAAATGCATTCTAATTATGTTGATAGTAACCACATACATAATCCGCAGATCACAGGTGCAATTAGAGTTTGCGTATACTCTTGGACGAACCAGATACACTGTACACTACATTTCAATAATTCTTACTCATTATGTGATTAAATTGATTCCTTTGAACTTTGAGCTTCTCTGAAAAATATATGAAGGCTACATGAATTTTTCATGAAGACTAAAAGTTTTTCCCTAGTAATAAAAAAAGACAACACTTAATTTAAATGCACATAAATTAATTTTTATGCAAACTGAATATATCCCACAAAAAATGTCGAGAATTTTTTTTTTTTTGAAATTGTTGTTGGGTTTTCAAGATGGCTGGAATAGCATGGAGTTGGACGCATTTGAAATGACATGCTTGAGCTGTAAATTTGCAGTGCAGTAAATTGTAATCATAAAACCAGCTGGAATTTTATTTTCTTCGTTTGGGAAAATGCAAAAAAATGTCAATATAAATATATAAAAACATGTTGTGAATATTCCTCCCCAGTGGTGTTATTTTTTAACTGTTTTACTTCACTTTAGTGCAAAGTTTTGATGCTTTATCATGGAAACAAATGCTTTCATGTTTTTGCTACGCAACATTTATTACCCAGTGACTGCATGAATAAAGCCATAAATTGTATTCTATATTCATGTAAAATTTTTAGTGTTTTATACGTTGATTAGCAGTTTGAGTGTGTATCCAGTGTGTATTGATTAGAACGTTTATTAAGGGAGTCGGAAAGTTAATTTTGAAGTAGTTTGCTAATTTCAAATGCAAACACCAGTGAAAGAAAGTGGAGTGGTTTGTTCAAAACTCGAAGCAGGTTTGCTTACCTACAACACTTGCAAAGTTGAACAAAGCTGGCCAAGTGGTCATCATGTATTCACCACTACTCGACCACAACTTATGGCCAACGTACACTTAATAGGTTGTTAGGGATTGCACGACAGAATGAAAAGCAAATTGTTGTCGTGAATTGCATCTGCTCCAGATGGTAGCCAATGGCACTTAGCTGCTGATGAAATGCACAGTTTTCCTAGAATGAGGAATAATTACATGCTTATTACTTTGCTCGCGATTTATTATTATTTACATATGTGTATGAGTGCAAATTATTTTGTCAAATAAGAAAAGTGTTTTCCTTTTATCAGTTTTTGTTTTAAATTGAAGGCAAATGGCTGGAACTTTCTTATTTATTGTTATAACACCATTTATTTGCTTTATATAATTATAATTTTGCTTTATAATAATACACAGTGGCATGTACAAGTAACATGATTGTTTTGACTCAATAATGTGAACAACTGCTTTGGTTTGCTTAAAAACTAGAATACATTTTTGGACAGTCATGTGTCATTTATAGCATAAGTCTGTGTTTATAACTGTAACAGAAAAGTGCATTGCAAATACACATTTGACACTTTTTCATTAGACTATTTATAACGTAAAACAAAGCATAATTATAAGGAAAAAGTGCTTGCCGCAAACACTGTAGCAGCAAAATTTTTTAGACTTAATTTGTAAACTTGATATCCATTATTTCACTGTTCAAATATGGGGTCCGAGAACCTGAAAAATTTCAATTTTTAATTTCAGTGGCAGGAATATCTTGGCAATTTGGTAAAATGCAGAAAAATCGTTTTAAGTAGTGCAAGTTCGTTTTCACGACGTTTTTCTATGGCTTTGCTGTCGTTTCTTGGTTTTCGGAAGACCAAAAGCGTTGATGGAAGAACTAAAGATGGTTTAAAAACATGTAATAGGCATCTTAAAAACAATGATATTTGTCGATTTTATAAATAAATTGAAGACATTTTAAAGTCGAATGTAAAACATTTTAAAGACGAATATAAAACTTTACTAAACCTCATTGAAATTATTCAATTTCAGAGCTAAGTGCAGATGTTTTCAAGATGAATAATAGCCGTTGTACGTAAATTGCAATAACTAGCTTGGAAATAACAACCAAGAAACAAAATTAGTTGTATAAAAATTTCACTTTGTTCTCGCTTTGATCCCACTTCGAAACCGTTGCTGCGGACCTTCTGATTCAAACTTCGAACCTGCTGCTTAGAACTCACTTTGTTCCCACCAATTTCTTCGAGACAAACTTTATTAACGTTTTTGAAACATGTCTTATAGTCAAGTTGTGACATTTTAACATCAGTAAAACATCTTCAAAATGCGTCTTTAAGACGATTATTTGCAGATTTTTTTCGCTCTTCGTGCTACTTGGGTACCAAATCGTTCGAGACTTTTCCCAGAATTTAAAATAAAACAATAATTTCACATTAATTTTAAAGATGGAAAGTAATCTTCATACAGATTAGTAAATGCTAAAGTAAAAAAAAAAAATATTTAGGCGTATACATTATGGCTTGTGAGATTTTAAGAAGTGGAATAATGGAAAAAAATTTCATTTCTGGAACTCATTACTTTCATCGGATATCCTTGGGAAACCCACCATCTCAGAGATTGAATAAACGTTTATCTATTGAGTTATGTTTTGAGATCTATACTAGGAGAAATTGAGATTTAAAGTATATTTCAACCCACTTTTTCGAGAAACCAGGCGAAATGATGAAATGTGCCCACCAATATTTATTACATACTTGTATTGCTTTTCCAATGAGCGTGTCATATTTTATGTTAGTATGTTTATATGTTTACATAGCAAATTTACCATGGTGAAATATGTTATCACAAGAATTCATACGAAATAAAAATTTCCAATGCAAAAACTGAGAAGAAAAGAAATTACTGTATTTCCTCTCATTGAACGCGGGTATTCTAACTACAAAATCGAGATTGCCCCGCGTTCTAATTGAGATACGCGTACAAACTGCTATATACGAAATCGGGTCGGTTTGAAATGCTGCTTTAAATAAAAATTGGCATTTTTTGACAAAAAATTGATTGTTATTAGATCAAAAACGTGCAAAAATGGTTTGTTTTTGATCAAAAACAGTTTATGTACAATTAGAGACCCGCGTTGAATGAGAGTAAATGTGTTAAATTGGTAATTTCTAAATTATTTTAAGGTCTTTTGTAAATTGAGAGTGAAGAGTGGGATAGTCAATTTTTCTTTTGATTATCTGAATACAGCGAGTCTCTTAGCGACTAAGAAGCCAATCAATTTAGTAGACAGAAGTAAGAAAGAAAAGGTTACGAGATAGGGTGGAAGGGAGGGCAAGAAGAAATCCAGATTTATAGCAGTTTGGTGGAAATCTTCTTGGGACATAGCCAGTTTCTAGTGGACACTTGTCAATAAATCACGTGATCTGTTGGGATGTCTTATGATTCTTCAGTATTAAACTGCCTTCTCTGCTACTGTACAAAATATACGGAGTGCAAAAGGTTGAGTGGCCAGTCAAAGAGGGGGACACTAAGATAAATGAGTGGCCACATTGCGATGTCTACAATGGAATCGGCGATAAATTGGTTTCAAATGATTTCATAAATATGTAAGAAGACGCTTTTTATTCGCGATTTGCCAAATTGTATCGATCGCTTGTTGCCTATTCAGTAAAGTCTGTGAATCGAAAAATAAATACTGAAGAAACAACTGAAAAAAGTTGATTGAAAAACTAAAAGAACACAAAACGCAAATTGATTGCGTGCGCTTCCGCCTTCTGTTGGGTTTTGTTTTACTCAATCAACTAAATCCATTAATAGCAAAATGCTATACAACATGATGATGATGAATTGATGACGTAATCGAAGATAAATAACTTAATACCCAATGGAAATGAAGTTGAAGGTGGGAAAATAAATTGAATTGAGTAACTTTTGTTTGTCGACTTGACACATCACTCAATCGACATGACCATAGAGCACGATTCTAATCCCTTGATTGCAAATGGCTATATCTTCGTTGATTGCTTACAATTAGTGACCCTCTCCCCTTCGAGACAGAAATGCATCACCACTGCCCTCTTATTGATCCATATACTTCTTTTCTCGACAAATCCATAAAACAAATCAATACCGTATTGAAGAGGTAGGCGTATATATTCACTATTACAATGTTTTATTATTTTATTTTGGATAAATTACAAGTATAGTAATAGATATCAACAATTTTTAGAATGGTTGTCATGTCTGGAAATATGATTGCTTCGCAGAAAAAGAAAAAAACAACAGATTTTGATGGATGAAGTTATAGTTGAAGTTCAATTTTTCATGTTGCAAGTTTTTAACGTTGCAGGGAAACCTCACGGAATTCGTAATGTGTTTGTACACCATAAGAAAAGGTCACAGTGTCAAAATAAAGAGACGATAAGTACATTAATTTATCATCCGAGTGACTGAAATTGAAGATACTATAATTCTATTTGTTTGTTGTGTAATGTAATGTGAAATAAACGTAAAAAAGAAAATAAGAAATGGAAGCAAAAGGAAAGATAATTGGGTAAACTGATATCGGAAAGAAAGACGATTTGTATTTTTATCGTTTCATTCAAAATATTCTGACTTCGTAAAGGAAATTGATGCGTTTGTAGCTGAACGTTTAATTTTGTTTTGAAGAGTGGAAAGTAAAAATGTAATGTTCAGACAGAAGGAAGTGAGAAATGAAATGTTTGTTGGAGCAGCTTTCACGTGCGACTGTGTCTGTGTGGTTTGTGTTGCAACTCTGAAGCCATTTACATTGGAGTCATAAATCAAATTGTGGAGTCATGAGAAGACGGCCCCGTTATATTAAACATGCCTGTAACATTACACGTGTCAGCGAATAAAGGAACAGTTCCGGTCGCATGAAGCAAATCAATGAGTGGCGGGTGATGCTGGATAAGATATATTGGGAAAAGTTTTCCGTCTAATAACTATTATGAAGGTGGAAAAGTCGCTTGTTGTCTTTCCAATATCTACGGTAATTTGATCGAATGGAAACTGGATAATATTTGATTCTCACATATGAAAAAAATTTCTTATGATTTTTTTAATAATAATAATAATATATATATAAAGTCGTTTTTATATTTCTGTAGGCAAAATAGTTGTTATTTATTTCTCTTGTTGTTGCTAGAGGTTTGTCAATGGAAGGAATTTTTGTTAATTAATTTGTGGAATAATTTTTCGGTGTAATTATAAACGTGGCATTTGTTTTTAAGCAGCATCTTTAAGCTATTTAATTTTTTGGTTATTGAAGAATATTATTAGGACATACCATTGCTCAGTTAATGGTGGTATCATGTATGACATTGTTATTGTTTTGATTTATATTAAAATCTAGTTGTGTTTTGTTTTGAAAATTGTAATGTTGTTCTTTAGTGTTTTTGACTTTTTTATTATTTAATTTTGGATTTTTCAGTTTAATATTGATTGTGTTGCTTGTTTACGTGCGATATAAAGAGCAAAGTGTGATACAGCTTCTGAACTATTGGAGACAAAACACTAGAAATTTTGGCCAGTTTGCAGTTGATACAGAATTTAAAAAATTTAATGTCCGATAGGATTAAGCTCATCGAAAATAAAAAGCAACTAAACGCCTGGCCTTGACGTTGAATTTTGACATTATCGGTGTATTTTGAACATACTGTACAACGATAATTTTATTTCTGCGTGGCTTTGCATAATTCCTATTTAATTCTAAAATCTACTAGAAAATATCTTAATAGACAGGTTTGGAATAAGAAATTGTGAAGGCAATATATAGCAAGTGTTTAACTCAATTTTCCAAACGTGGGCAGAGCGTTAAAACTTGGTGCACTTGGGAGAATAATGGCTCCCTATTTGCCTCTTTCATATGCTAAACTACGAATCACACACAAGAAAGCCACAGGGTACTGCTCTACGCTTGATTAGTGAAGATTCTTTCTTGTTTCCTGCAGTCAGGAGCTTCCACTCGCGCCAGAAAATCCCCAGTTTCATCCCAAACTCATCTCACGAGTGGAAAAAAAATAAAACCACTAAAGGAAGAACTTTAAAGCACGTACAATAGGGAGTTCAACTGTTACATATTATAATTTAACAGTGTTTTTAAATGCAAAACGTTGACTTCCCAAATGTATTAAATGTGTAATTGGATGGTAATTGAGAAAATAGGCACTTAATGAAAGCTGGCTTTGTTTGCACTGTTGCTATTGTGTTCAAGAGCTATTTGCTGACAATTAGAGATTAAAAAAAAAGGAAAGAAAAATGCTCTTTCTCTCTTTTTTGATTTGTGTTTTTTCATATGGAGCAAAATTGTAGAGAAAAGACCAAGTTTCTTGAAACGTGACCCCAATTTTCAACGAGTTTGCACATATGACTTGTGGGTAGATTATAATATAGTGAAGGGAGATGTGACATCAATTATGGGGAGTGCGTATATCCCTTCTTATTTCAAGACAATTCTAGAATTCGACTTGAATTCGGGTTATAAATCATTTTTTTTTTCTAGTCTAGTTAGCTGAAAAGTTCATGCTACCACTTGTTATAATAGTCATTCCATGCGTTTGTGAAGTATTGCTCGTTTCCAGGCACCCAACATTTGCCACGCATTTTTTCTCGCCTTGTAGAAACGAAGACGCATAGTCCTGCGGCAAGAAGATTCTACCTTACTTGCAATTCGTTCGCAGTAAAATGTGGCCAACTTACTTAACTGTCAACACTTCTACATTTTCTTCTTTTATTATTTTTTTTTCTGAGTTGCATTCTGCAAAACTTTAGCTTTGCAACGAGTTTCAACTCTCAGCTTTTTTTTCCAATAGATTTACTGTTTTTACGCGTTTTAAAGCGTGGTCAGTGCATTGTTTTGGTTTATAAATAATGGTTTTTGTGTGGTGAGTTGAAAATGTGAGCAAGAATATAAATTTGTAGAATGTTACCATTAAAATTCCCACCCAGAACCTCCTATTTAACTCTGTTTAACTGGTGATTGTTCATAAGATATCCAAATGGTAAAACGTTACCAATATTTATTGCTGTAGTAATGGGTAATAAATGCTGCACACCAGAAACATGAAAGCATTTGTTGACATAATAAAGCATGAGAGGTCCGTATCAAGGTAAAAGGGTTTAAAAAAGCTGTTTTTTTAAATCTGGGGGATATGGATAGCTTATTGACTAAAACAAAGGTAGGGATCATCCGGCTCGCGGGCCGTATAAGGCTTGTGAAATCATTTTGTTTGGCTTTGCCAAGGCAACAACCATCATGTTAGGGGTGAGTTGATTAAATGTTTGACTAAATATTATAGCAGGCTAATTTTTGAGTTGATAATTTTGTAGGTCCTTAGCAGCAAAAAGGGTTCTCATCTTTGGAGTAGAAGAATTTTTATTGGTAGACAAGCAATCAATTTCTCTGTGATGCAAAATTGATGCAAACTCAGTTTCCATTGAGTTGTCAAGACATAACTAATATCTGAGTGAGTGAATGAGTTAAGTGAGTTGTAGCGTTTGAAAAAGAAAATTAAAAGACGATAAAGTCAGTTTTGTCATGTAATAATTTGCTCAACGTAACCTGCTGTCTTATTGATCTGCAATGACAGGAAAGTGGAAAAGACAAACTGGGCTGATTGTGTTTCATTTTAAGAAGAAAATGTATATATATATATATATATATATGGAAGTACTGCTGATGTTGACTGTTTGAAAGTATTAATATCATAGTAGAATGAGAAAACCAGAAATGAATTAAATTTCGAGAGGTAAAATGCTTGCATTTGGCAAAAGTAAATTTACGATGAGCATGTTTGTCTTGGATTTGAAACACAATAGAAAATGATTAAAGTGGAAGATGGCTTTTTACGACGAAAATGCAGGATTATACGAGTTTCTTCAACTTTCCTCCAGGGGGGAAATGAAAAGAGAGGGAGGGGGAAATTGTGGTTACAGCTGCTTAGTTATTAATGAAGTTATACCACATCAAGTGCAGTTATAAAGTCAGGTTGGAATGAAAGAAAGAAGGAAAGAGAATTTTATGATTACACATGAGTGCAAACAAATAGAGTTTTATGTGATAATTTTTTTCTGTTGATGCGGTGTGTTATTACTGTGGAATTACCACTAGAAATTGTTATATATCTAGCCTTGCTTTATCAGATGCGAGAAGAATGTTCGTGCAGAAACAATAGCATTTCATTTGATGTTCTGGTCTGCAGTCATGAGCTGATGGCTCGAGATTAAGACTAGACAAAAGAATCATTAGACTTTTATGTAATGGCTGTAGGAACTGTCCGTTGTCTTTTGATCGATTCTCAAGCTCAGTTATCTCATGTGACTTCATCTGTCTAGTTGATAAAAGTACAACGAGAAGACTTTTGTTTTTTTTTCTATAGGTATTGTTGGGCCATAAAATGGCTTCTGTTTTTCTACAAAAGAAGTCTTTGGAGTCATTCAACTTGGAGTTTTTCTTTTCTTTTAAGCACAGAGTTCGAGCATGTTTTTGAAACTTTTTTAGTTTTGAGACCCACTTCGTTTTGTCATTCATGGATGGCCTTTTAATGAGGGAGATGTTATGAAGTGTCCCATTGTCTACAATCTTCAGCTACACTGAAAATGATAATGTTGTCTGCTAGTGTCGCTAGTCACGTAATCACGTTGCATAGTTGCCAGTAAGAGAGGAGAGTGAGAGTGCCACCTTTGTGGTATCGACGTCGTTTGTGACTGGTTATCTTTTTATCACAAACACAAGGTCAAATGTTAGGTGGCTATGTTCCTTGAACATGTCGGTTTGGTTAAACAAGAACGTTTCGGTTCGTGATTCTGTTGAAGTCCCGGGTAACTTAATTGGTAGAGCAAACGGGTGATATAGAGCACCCGTCCGGCAAATACGGGATATGGGTACGACTTTCGGCTCAGGACTTAGCAGTTCGTACAGTCCTCGGAGTTTTCTTTTTTTCAGCCAAAACTTTAGTAGGTAGTATGTAAAAACCATGAGTTTTCTGGAAAATACTATAATACCCCGCTTTGGAGGGCATGCCCTAAAATGAAGGTTCGACCAGATTTGGGAATTTGATTGGCTGGTCATTTCAGTTTATTAGTTTAACTGATGTTTTTTGCATTTAACTAAAATTGTTAAGCATTTAACTAACGTTTTTTGCGTTTAACTGACAGTTTTTACGTTTAACTGACTGACAGTTTTTACGTTTAACTGACTGACAGTTTTTACGTTTAACTGACTGACAGTTTTTACGTTTAACTGACAGTTTTTGCGTTTAACTGACAGTTTTTGCGTTTAACTGACAGTTTTTGCGTTTAACTGACAGTTTTTGCGTTTAACTGACAGTTTGTGCATATAACTGACGTTTTTTGAACGTTTTTGAATGTTTTTTCAATACGATAAATTGGACTAGTTTTATCTGGCACTGCCAGATAATTTGAGTTTTAGGGCACTCTGGTCGGACTCACGTTTTTAGGGCATGCCCTCCAAATATGATATTACCATGAAGTTCCTGCATTGAAATAAAAGCCGCCTTTGATTATAGCCGTGGTCAAGAGCGGCACTTACGCGATGAAATACGGCAGCATAAAAGAATTTTGTAATTCTGTTTACTTGGGATATTTATGAAAACTCGTAAGGTTAAGTGGTCATCGTGCACCATAATTAATTAGTAGCTAGTTGTTGGACCCTGCAAGCGGCAATACCATCTAAATCTTCCAGAACAATTCTTGAAAAAATTTGTTATAATACTATCACTTTTTAATCTCATTAAACAAACATTCCACTCAACAGTTTTTCAATTATTTGATCGATTGATGTGAGAATATCAATTATCAATCAGTGAAAATTCACTATGCAGTGTTCGGTTGTTACGAGCAATACAAGTGTAAGATGCATGAAGTTAATGTCCGTTTAAGCATAAAGTGCCTATAAGTTTAAGACGAGAAAGAATATTGACGTTTGGTCACTTACTCCCTGGCACGATGCCAAGTCGGTGGGATGGCGAATGCCTGTCGGCTACTCCCAGAGGACCCGGAAAAGTCGCGCCACCTGGTGACAAGATTCAGACTCTGTCAACCATGGTGACCACATCCGGGGCCAAGTTGCTTCATTGTTTGTGGCACGGTGTCTGTCACGGGCCAATTGTCAGTAGACACATTTGCTGTGGACATAAGAAGGATGTGGGAATCACTCGAGGTTGTCACGGGGTCACAATGTGGCAAACGTCAAATTTGCATCGGTTTTACATATCAAAATAGTTCAATTCAAGCCGTAGACATTTTATTTATTTTTTTATTTTATTGTGGAAGATCGAGACACCCCATCTATTGAACTGAACAGATTTGATCTAATGGTGTTAAATGATGTGGAGGAAAGGATTTATGGACAGTAAATTGCGATATAATAAATTGAGGGTTTAAATTTTGTTGAGTTTCGATTTACTAATATGAAATACTTACAGTTGTAATTTATTGATTGGTGGTGGTTTCAAGTAATAGTAGGGTGGGATAAATAAATAAACAAATAAATAAATAAAACAAAAGGTCGAGAAAAAAGAAGCGCAATATTTCAGCAAAAATATACCAGTGATAAACAACGCCTTTGTCTCCAGTGGCCAAGGATGTTGATTAAAAGAAAGGAAGAAAAACGTAAGAATTTAAGGGGAAATTCGAGTCACTCGAATTAAATTTTTTGTGGAGATATATGATTTTATTATCTGGTTGGTAAAAGAAAGAAAAAAAAAGATTTAAAGTGTTATCTTTGCGGAAAAAGTTATTCAAGGGGACGAGGAAAGGGGAGAATTATAATGTGATAAAAACAATAATTATACATAATTATGTGCTTAATTTTATCTGGTAAAAAGTTGATTTTCACTCATAATTACATTTTTTTTTTGTTTTTTATTTTTTTTTTTGGGAAAAATAAAATTTCTTAACAGTTTAGAAAGAGTTTTATGTTATTCAAACTACTCGTATGAGTTGGAAAAAACACTATAAGGAAACTCATTGGAAGCCATTACATGCAAATAGGAGTGTAATTGCTGTAATAGAAGTTGACAATTCGAGTTGAAGTTGTTTGAGAAAGAAGAAAAAAGAGTTGAGTTGTTTTTCTCCGCTTCCGTTTTAAGATTGAATAATTACCAATGAAATTCTTGAAGTTAACTTTCATGTGTAAATTGTACATTATTAAAAATATTAATTAACCATGTCATTATTTCCACTTAGACTTTGTACTGGCATTATTTGTTGTTTATTTAATGGGATTAGCAAAAAGATGGCAGGTTGTTTGTCATTTTTAGTGTTGGTTATTAATTTAAAGTTAGAAAAAGTAGATTGGTTGAAGTTTTAAGGAAGCATTTACCAAGTGAGTTATGACATTTCATTTTGGATTACGCATTAGCATTTACAAAGTTTAAGAAATTGTTTTTGTTTTTATTTTAAAAAAAAAAAAAATTTGTTTACATAATTTTTTTATATATACCTTGATGGGTTCTGGTATTATCTTGCGCTTATGTATGCTTGTTGTTAGTTCAGTGCAAAGTCTTGCAAGTGACCTAGATGAAGAAGAAATCTATATTAAAGAAAAAGAGGGAAAAAATGCAATTGCTTTTGAGCTTGCAATAGGCATTAGAGTGAAGTCAACTTCTCAGCAGATACATTTGCCCATTTGAAAAAACATTGCTTATTTCTGCCTTCACTTTTATGTTTTTTTTTTTTTTTCTGTGTCTCTTTCCTCTACTCGGATTCTCGCGAGTTTGTTAGACTGGAGAAAAGACCAATAACAGTTGAAAAAAATTGTATACAAAGAAAAGAGAACAGTGCAAACTTATCAGGGATAAAAATCCACAGATTAGCTTTTAAGATAAGTGCATTTGTCTAGGAATTTTCAATTTATTGCTGAATTAGATGTAACGAAAAACTTGAACTTCATTTTAAGAAAAGTTGGCTCAAACTTCTTCCTCACTTCAATTGTGGGGAGAGGAATTTTATTAAATCAGACTGTGTTTTTATACCACATTTATTACTTATTCAGAAGAAAGTGAAACTAAACTGGGCATAAAACAAGTGGAAATGTCTAATAGCAGATTGAAGTTTGCAGCGCAGTGTAACTGCAGCAGATATACTCTTATTTCTTTGCTTGGAATATGAGACGATTAAAAGTGGGTTCATCAATGCTCAATTATGCAGGAAGTGCTGATGCAATGCAGAATTAATTATGAGGAATTATTCCCAGAAGAGCTGTCAGAAATTGAACTCGAAATTAATGATGAAGAGGAATTATGGGAATGACGGTTACTTTCGATTGATTACAATTGACAGCAATGACAATGATTCTTTTAAAATAGCTGCAAACGAGCTTGATCAATTTTAAAGGGTAAATTTGTTTTAGTGCAAACACAACATAAATCCCAAATACCTATTAGAGCGCGGGGAAATTTCATTTTGCATACAGTACAACCCACATACATCCAGAGGATTTATGCTTATAAACAAAAATATTTTTCAGAACGATTTTTGTACAATTTATATTTTAATGTTTACTTTTTTTTTTTATCAAAACGAAAAAGAAGAAGAAAAGAACGGAGGAAGTAATTGGTGGCATCAAAAGCTATAGAGTGGAGTAGCAATTGATAGTTATATCACAGCATCAAAATCTTGTTTGGGTCTGTGTTTTGAAACCATAAACTGTTATTACGGCCGTTCAATTGTGTTCTCTAGGGCGGTAATTGCTCTCATACACAGGAGGCAGTTTATGACTGACAATGGGAACAGGGGGCACTAGAGGGACAGGGAATCTTTTGGACAACCAATCAGACGAGCGGAAAGAGGAGGAAATGGCCTCGAGCGAGTTATTGCTGCCCCGGCACGGCCTTGGCATTCCAATCTGTTCTTTGAACGAGGCATCCATGCTTCACACTAGCAGGGAAACACCCCAAAAGAGAATTTGCATAAAAATCTTTACTGCGCTCTAGCGCGGTGCAGAAAGGTCAGCTTCCCTGCAGGGCCAGCAAGTGTGTTTTAGGAATTATGCTTTTGGTGAAATTGAAGGCATTTTCCTTCTTCTGATGCGTTAAAAAAATGCCAGTTTTGCACACGGAGACTATTTCGTGGTTATGTGTGTTGCTATTGCGTAAAACGAGGGGGGAATGTGGAATTGCTGTTGAAAAAAAAAATATTTTGTTTGGGTATTTTTTTATTTTTTTATTTTTTTGGTTGTTTGTGTTGCGAGTATAAAAAATTAATTTCCTGCTTTGGATATCGGGCGTTTCCTACACAGTTTGTGTAAGTGGTTATTATTGGGTGTAAGTGATGAAATTGTATCAAATTTGATGTAATTTCGTGTCAATGACACTCGGCAACATGATGCAATGATAATGAAAGACAAGGAAATCAAACGGTGCCCGTATGGAGGAAATAAGAGCGTTAGTAATTCATTGTCAATGTTAGATGTAAGAAGATTGATGACGTTTTTAGGGTTGATTCAGAGGGGAGTTCGACTTCATATCTGATTCATCCGAGTCATGCCAATAAGGGATTTTAGACAAGCAAGACAGCAACTTCCGGCTTGGATGCTGAAATTTATAAATTAATTAATAAATTTTAGTTAGGCACTGGAATTGTGTTATCAATTATCAATGTTGAGTAAATATTCGGAATTCGGTTGCAATTTTTGCCACCAGTTGGTATTAGTATTCCCAGTGATTGTTATATTGAAAATAAATCATTTGTTTGATTTTTTTAATACATAAAAATAAATTATTGATATTTTTAAAAATTATTTTAATGTTTTAATTTTTTTTTATGTATTCAAAATACACAAATTAAGACAGAAAATTGAACATAATTTGATGAAAATTCGAAGTTTCCGTTGAGAATTAGTGAATTTAATGATGTTAGTGCTTTTTCGTGAGTCAGACGAGACTGTTTAGGGTTTTGATGATTACGAGACAGGACGTTGGTTTAGGACAAAAATAACAAGTGAGACAAACGAAAAAAAAAAAAAAGTGCGATCGATACTCATGGAAATACACGAAGTTGGTTGGCTTGCGAGAATTGTTGCGAGAGTGAAAAAATCCGATACGAACTCAAGTTTGAAGGTATTGACAACATGCAATAAGGCATACTTGGCAGGATCAAACTAGGCCAGACTTCTATCGTTTTATTGGGTTTAGTGCGAGGGAGGGGAACGGGGGTGGGGGGGAGATGACGATGGGGAAGAGGAGATAGAGAGAATCTGATGAAATTCACAGACCCTTGCATGCGGTGTAATTAGGTTGCATTGAATGAGGACACTGTGATCAGTGCTGTGCTGGCAGCTTGCGAATCAGCAATCGGATATTAGAAACAAGTCCAACTACCACACCACCAATGTTTGCATAATCGAGTTTTAAAATTGTGACGGCTTGGCTCGGTAAAACTGACAGGAAGGATGCGGTAATGTCATTGCACAAGAAAAAAGAAAAGGAAAAGAAATAAAGATATATATATATATACTTTACATTTCTGTGTTTTTAGAAACGAATGATAAGTATATTTGATGACGTTGTTATAATTGTTTTGTACACTAAAGAATAAACGTATGAGTGAACGTGTATACGTAAAATGTAGAAAATTTAATTGAAATTGAATATACCGTAAATTCCTCTAGTTGGTTTCCATATGCGGTCTAAATATTATTAATTTACAGGAATATTGGATTTTAATCGATCATTTATTGACATGTAAAGTTACCGCTGAATAAAGTTAATTTTTACACCCAAAACGTTTTCAAC